>JARQOC010000007.1:26840438-26890435 GCA_033576535.1 Allobates femoralis
TCCCGCTTTGGGAACTCACTTAGTTTCACAGTCTGGTCCATTTTGTACAAGGACCCTTATCTCTCCACCACCCATTCCTTTAGTTAGTCCTTTGACATGATTCCCATAGCTCACTCACTCCAGACACTCACGACATGCTGCTCTGCAGACTATTCAAACCTGAGGTCTGTCTGTCACACGCTGGACCCTATCTCACCTTCCAGAAGGACACTGTTTCTGTACCTTTGCACTATCCTAGACCATTGTGGACTAATCCCAACATTTAACTTTATCTTACTCTTCACTACTCACTGTCTGTGGCTGTGCAGAACATAGCTTCTTCACAGTACAATGTGAAACATTTTACAAACAAACATTAATTGTTTCTGACCCCACTGTCAGCATAACATAATACGACAATATTATACATCACGGTTTACAAACACCATTACCTTCACGATAATGCATGACATGTTTAAATTATATTTTACACTTATGCAATCATAATGTGATTGGTGTCTTCAAGGGGGAATTAAATTAACCTTAGGTAATGACTGACAACACCTCTATGTGAAAGGTGCAAGCTAGAAAAAATATATCAAGGAAAAAAAGGGGAAAATTCTGCTGCACACTGACACAAGAAAATTGTGAAAAAGCATATAGGCTAATGAATGCTAATGGCATGGCTATGTGTAGTACTAGTGTGAATGGAGCATAAGGCATAGCAGAAAACTGCTTCAGAGTACATAGAAAACAATGAGCACTTAGCTGATGCGATGGCCATAGCATTGTTAGCCTGGTAACCAGCGTCAAGGTGTCTCATCCTATCGGGTCCTATCCTACTGCCTCTATCTGCTGAGTAAAATTGCTTGTATGGGTATTCCTGCCACTAACTGCAATTTTTAACCAGCCTGGAAGGGCATTTCTAGGACAAATGTCCTGGCCTCTATCTACTGTGCTGAATTGCTTCTATGGGGGTTCATGCCACTAAATGCAATTTAAAACCAGCCTGTAAGGGTGTGTCTAGGACCAAAGTTACAATAAGATGTAGAGTTTCAGCATAACTACAGGGCAGGGAAGAGTGCACAGTCAAAAATGTAATAAAATTAACCTTAGGTAATTACTGGCAACACCTATGTGAAAGGTGCAAGCTAGAAAAAAATATATCAAGGGAAAAAAGTACACTGGTACTACACATAGCCATACCATTAGCATTCATTTATCCTTTTTCACAATTTTCTTGTGTCAGTGTGCAGCAGAATTTTCCCCTTTTTTTTCATGGGGGAATGTGCACCACAAGTTGATCTTTTTACAGGCACATCACAGCCGAACTAATCATTTAAATACACCCTCCCACCTGCTTGTTTTTCCTCTATCTACACCCTGCCTACATCTTTGATTAAAGAGGACCTGTCACCAAACCAGGCATGGTGATCTAATTACACCACTGGATACTGCATGTCTCCAGCATGGAGACAAGGGGTCCCCCAGCACTTGTGTAATCTGTCTGCCCACCGCTGCCAATCATTCTCTCCCTGTCTGCAGCATTTAAACAGAGGTTTTTTTTCTCTCCCGTGTAGCCCCACCCCTCAGGGGGCGGGGCTGCACGGGAGAGAAAAAAAAAACCTCTGTTTAAATGCTGCAGACAGGGAGAGAATGATTGTCAGCAGTGGGCAGATTAAACATGCAGGGGGTGTGAATCTGCCCTTGGCTGCAGCCCCTAGCCACCTCCTTAGTGGCTGTAGCATGTAAGTTTTCTAACTGTATTATCTCGGGGTACAGGGCTGCTCAAGTGCTGGGGGACTCCTTGTCTGCATGCTGGAGATATGCTGTATCCAGTGCTGTAATTAGATCACCATGCCTGGTTTGGTGACAGGTCCTCTTTAAACTAAAAAAGAGAGGAGATACAAGAGGCGCAGATTGTGCCTTATCAAAAAGACACTGATTGTTCTAATGTGGATTATATAGAGATCCACTCACCTTTTTAGATTGTGAGACTCACAACCAGTTTGAAGGCTTTAGCAGCTGCTGCAGGACCTTCACCGTCACGCCAAAACCGCGGGAAAATCAGAAGTTAAACAGGAATGGTTTCTACGGTCCGCGCTGCTGCTCTTGATCAAAGTATTTCACAACAAGGTTGTTACCATCATCAGGTCCTTTATTCATCAATAACCTACGCATTTCAGTGCTGTCCCAGCACCTTCCTCAGGGTGAAGGTGCTGGGACAGCACTGAAACGCGTAGGTTATTGATGAATAAAGGACCTGATGATGGTAACAACCTTGTTGTGAAATACTTTGATCAAGAGCAGCAGCGCGGACCGTAGAAACCATTCCTGTTTAACTTCACATCTTTGATTGACCGCTCTGGCTACATAGAGCTAGAGAAGGGCGGAGATAGAGGGAAAACAAGTAGAT
This sequence comes from Allobates femoralis, assembly GCA_033576535.1. Lineage (NCBI taxonomy): Eukaryota > Metazoa > Chordata > Amphibia > Anura > Aromobatidae > Allobates > Allobates femoralis. The sequence goes on from JARQOC010000007.1 coordinate 26,842,834, forward strand.
AGGAAGGTGTATTTAAATTATTAGCCCTGATATGATGCATCGAACTCCTGTACTTGGTTTGCATGGTCATTATGTGCTGACAGAGTCCCTTAAAGGCACTGTCACATGCCGCCATATGGCTTCCATATCGCTGGCGATTTGACATGAGTGTGCATGTTTCGGGCACTTTTTTGTGACCGCTGTGGAGCTGTCACACGTAGCAATCTTGCATGTGATCTCTGGTGATCCTGCATTCCGGAAATCGCCTGCAGAAGACCGGAAGCGAACTTCCCTTCACACATCGCTGCATCACACGCCACAATCATAGCAATTATGTGGCCATACTGTTTTGATAGGGCGCTGTGAAACCCACTCTAGCACGCCCCTATCACTGCGATTGGTGGACGGAACTGTGTTCCCATTGGTCAGCTTTTCGTGAATGCACGGGTCATCAAATATGGTGCAGAGCCTCCATACTATTTAACGTTCTGTTGTTATGTGACCATGATGTCACTTTCAGCTCTGAGGGTAATACCTCCATAATGATTTGTTTTGTGTATACAATTGCTATGGCACCATGCATGTGACTGTGATGTAATTTCCTGTTTCAGCTGCATTACATTGTTCATAGCAATGATGGGCCTCCAGCTGATTCTCCTCAATCTCATTACCAACAGGTACTTAATTTGATTCGCTTGTACTGGGCCTTTACGTCCCCTGAGGAAGCTGCGCTCTAGAAGCGATACGCGTGGGGCCTGGGTGCCCCTCGGCCACTCCTCTTTACTGACCCTGGACTGACTACGGACTGGTAATTACCACACTGCATTGTCTACTGGGGGTTTTCACAATATACCAGGTATCAGCCAGGATTACTTCTATTTAGGGGTCAGCCAATAACCTATTCCTTTTACATTTACCTGATATATAAGGATCCGTATCATAGCCACCCGGTCCTTACGGGCCCAAAGTCATCCTCATAACTGTTGGTCTATATCATATAATTCCCTTTGGGGACCACTCATTTTTTATGTACAACATCTTACTATCATACGTACAATTACCTGTACAGATTACACTCCCCGGTCTCATGCATTTAACTGCAGGTTTTATGAATTATATGCAATTATTTTTGTCCCATCTCATTCATCAGATAACTGTTCCGCGTCGTTTGGTCACTTATACATGTTATGACATACATTGTTATTGTCTATGGGCTTTTCCTACGTCCGACCGAATCCAATACGGCTCACACCACTTTGGTCCCGTGTATTTATGTACAGACTACTCATTTGCATTTACAAACACTCTATATGTGTTTATACATCATAACCTGCAACTAACATCTTATCTGTTTTCTGTACCTGATACCAGGTGCTCTGTTTCACACGTATGAGTCCCTTATCTGCATTCACCATTGTGATTTTTTGTATATGATATGACATTTTTGTGAGCTGCGTTCCCCTGTGCATGGTGGAAATCACACTCCCCGCAGCCCGCTGTGTAGCTGGTATCCAGGGAACACAGCGGGTTGCTAGGGGCCGCGTTCGCTGCAATGCAGACTGCATAGTGAGGAAAAGGTTTTCTGCAAACAACGCAGGGAATTTAGTATCGTGCAAGTGTGACCCTAGCCTAAGCTACATTAGGTCTTATGCTATGCATCATTCTGAGGACTCTTCATTAGTGGAGTCAGTCCGTTCTTTTCTAGAGCTAGATTTTGATGCTAAACTTCAGTGTATCCATCCGGTTTCTCACATCTCGTTGTCTCATTCTGGACTAAGTAGATGTAGTTGCCGTGAGTCAACCACTAAATGCAACCATGGTGTTCTATATGACATGCACTCTTATACTAGTCATGAGTCAAACCATGTCAAATCTTTAACCAGAAAAGGCTAGGGTCACACATGCCAATCAGTTTTTTCCACTGGTTTCAATAACAAATCCATTTTTTTGGGCTGTTTTTGAGCCTTCTGTGCAGCTATGCATTTTTTGGACTTTGCCATTTTTTGCCAAAAAATGCTAGCAAAAACGGCTCCGTTTTTTTACTGCACCAAAAAAAATATCTGTTTTCCCATAGGGCCTTATGTTAAAAAGCAGGTTCTTTTTTAATGCACCCAAAAACATACATTGCTTACAGCGGTTTTTGGGTCCACTAAAATAACAAATTGCGTTTTTTAACAATACAGTCACACTTGATCCCAGGTTCCGCTTTTAGAAGGTAAACAAACTGTAAGCGGTCTAATTGGAGGCGCTCAGGCACAAAGGCAGCAGGCACTGGGATGGTTTTTCAACAGACCTTTATTCAGACTCCCCTCCTACTCCACAACATGTTTCAATAGATTCTCTATCTTCCTCAGGTGGTGGAGGAAGATAGAGAATCTATCAAAACATGTTGTGGAGTAGGAGGGGAGTCTGAATAAAGGTCTGTTGAAAAACCATCCCAGTGCCTGCTGCCTTTGTGCCTGAGCGCCTCCAATTAGACCGCTTATAGTTTTTTTACCTTCTAATATAAATCCCTCTCTGAGGGTAAAGCGGCAGGGAGCAGCTAGGTGCAGAGTGCAGCTTAACGTGAGGACCTGGCGTCGCCTGGCAACAGGAGCTATAACTGAGGGACCTGCGGTTACGTAACTGGATGCTCGGAGCCCACGGAGCACGCAGTGTGCGGATGAGCTGGAGCCTATGAAGGGCGCCTTATCAAGTGTATTACCGGGTTGGGCGGGGACTGCACAACCCGATAAGGTGAGTGGCCACCTATTAGTACGCCACGCTAAATAAGGCCCCCCTGGTAACCGCATTATTATGCCCCTTTCTCTCACTTTTCTCTTGCAGGTTCCGTTTTTAGCATCAGCTTTTGGACTTAGAAAAATGAAGTTAAAAAACTGATGCCAATAATGGATCCAGGGCTTATGTGTGACCCTAGCCAAACAGTCACTTGCCCCTTGAACTAACTCCACCCATTGTTGGCTAGTACCAAGCTTAAGTATTTCTGCCACTGCATTCATCTTGTTTCTGGGCTGATCGTCCCTTCAAACCATCATATCTATATAATGGCTTATATTTTACATAATGTTCCTATGCATATTATATTACATGTGCTGTGTGAAACATTACCTTAAAGGTACTTTCACACGCCACCATATCACCGGCAAGATGGCTGGCAATTCCCGAATTTGGCAATGTGGAAACCACATCGCACGTGTGTAGTGGCATTTGAATGGGCGATTCTACACAGTGAAATCAGGCGATATCCACCAGGCGATATCAGCGCATCGTGGTGTGTGACAGGGCGATATTGAAGTACTCAGCGATCCTGAAATCAATCCTGTAGGCGTGCTTGGATGGTGTTTTTTTTGCGCCGCATCTGCAGCGATTGGTAGGTGATACTGCGTTCCAATTGGCTTGCCGCATCAGAGGCGCCATATTTAATGACCCATGCATTCACGCAAGGCTGACCAATGGGAACGCAGTTCCGTCCACCAATTGCAGTGATAGGGGCATGGTGAAACCCACTCTAGCACGCCTCTATTGAAACAGTATGGCTACATCGCTGCTACGATTGTGGCGTGTGAGGCGGCGATGTGTGAAGGGAAGATCGCTTCCGGTCTTCTGCAGGCAATTTCCGGGACGCAGGATCGTCGAAGATCGCACGCTAGATAGCTACGTGTGACAGCTCCACAGCGATGTGAAAAAAGTGCCCGAAACGTGGTGCTCACGTCAAATCGCCGGCGATATGGAAGCCATATGGCGGCGTGTGATGGTACCTTAAGGTACCGTTACACGAGGCAATGTTGCTACAATGTTGCCGGCAACTTCACGGGAGCGAACACGTTTTTGGCACTTTTCCAAGATTGCCTTGTAGATGTCACACGCAAAGATATCATAGGCAACGCAACTAGGATGTTGAAAGTAACTTTCGTTCGATGGGTATGAGCAACCAAGTGAGCGATCCTTAACAATGTAGTGAATAGGGGAAGTTGCTTTCAACATCGCTATTGCAGTGACACACAGAGCAATGTTAGCAGATTGCCTGAGCAACATTGCCAGGTTTGAGAACATGTTCATAAACCAGGCAACTCCGCTCAAGCAACTTATTGCCATTGAATTGCCCTGTCACACGTAGCAACTCACTAACGATGTTGCTTCAATTTCGCCACGCCCCCGAGTTGCCGACTGTAACGACCATCCGCTGTGAGGCTGAGCTGCTGGTAAGGCAGCACTCCGAAAAACCCCGAGACCCTTAACCCCTATACAGGAACCTGAAATTACAGCGCAGCCCAGGGGGTAGCTGCCTACTATGAGCAGTGGAGCAAGAAGGTCGCCAGGAAGGGAAAAATCAGGACCCGAAAAACGTAGTCAGGAGTCCGAGTCAAAACCGAGAGGGCAGCTAAGGTACAAAATCGTAAGGCTGTAGCAGAGTCGAAAATCCAGGCAAAGGTCTAAGTCAAAACCAAACACACACTATATCACTGGGGAACCAAGACTATATCTAGCGGCCTGCAAGACAGGCTATAAGGTATTTGAAGGGCACAGTTACCCCCCATAGGCCGGAGCTCACAACCTGATGATCTCATCCAGGCCGCCCCTAGAACCAGGCCAGATGGTGATGCACGACTGGCACCAACCACCCCACTTCTGACAGAAGAACGAAGGCTGCGCCTATCAGACACCTATGCAGGACCCGCTCTTCTGCAACCAACATCACCCACAGGAGAAACACGGCGGCGGCCAGCGACAGAGGCAGACGTCGAAGGAGCAGGTCCATATGAGGACATGGCCCTCCTATCACCAGCACCATGAGTCAAAGGAATCCGGCGCCTCCCAGCGGCCGAGGCAGGAACACCAGCCATCGAGTCCAATGGCGATGTGACACCGACAATGTTGCTGGCAGTGTTGCCGCATGTAACAGTACCTTTACAAATACCTATTACAACACATTAAAGTTCACACAATACATTTTATAAAAAGACGCACTGCACAATTCATATAACAATACAATGGTGCAATTGGTGCCTTCAGGGGTAGGAACACGACCTCCTGGGCCACCCTTCTACACATGGTCAGGGCCTGGTGAAGCCCAACAGACATCCTTCAAAGGTTATGTCACTCTACATCCGAAATGTTCTTCTAAATGTTATAAAGAAACACAACAATCAATAATATTGTCAACTTACTCTTGCAATCCACACATTACATCCACAGATTGAAAGGTTAAAATGGTGACAAGTATCCTCTTAAGATGAAATAATTAAACATCTAAATAAAATATAAAATATTCAGCACAAAAACAAATTATTTCCCCTTTAAGTCAAAGAAGGTGTTTTCACATTGCACAATCATGGCATTATTCCACTTGGACAGCGTAACTGCAGCTTTGGATTCTATCCTACCATCTCTTGGCAATACATAATCCTGAAAGCTAGTGTAAACAAGTAGAGAGCAGAATCGTGGAGAGCTGTGAAGAAGTCATTTCAGCTTTCTTATTTTATCATAACTAATCAGAACTTTTTATTTGACTTTTTTAGTGACTTCTGATATCATGGTGCAGAAAATCTGTATCATTGGGGCAGGTTCTAGTGGTTTAACAGCAATAAAATGCTGTCTGGATGAAAATTTAGAGCCCTTCTGCTTTGAATCGTCTGAAGATATTGGAGGCTTATGGAGGTTCAAGGTATGTGAAAAATTAAATCTACATATAGAAAATGCAGTTCTGTATGTTTTAGAAAGCGTTACACGGAACCTATTATGTCAATTAATGCTATTAACCTGCATGTACAGGGGTAAAGTATTCATTAGGAAGGTGTCTAGCCCACATACTGAAAATGCAGCGCCTTGTAGAAAGTAAACTTCATTTCTCCTGGGGGCCACCTATTTCAGTCATGTAGATGTGCCAAAAGAGAGAGGGGAGCTGGGCACCAAAATGAAGCATATAAAGGAATCAGGGTAAAGGTGTGCTACTATGGGTTATGCAAAGGTACGGTATATATTCTGAAAGAAGAGAGAAAAGCAGTATATATGGATGGTGTATATACATTCATTTGTTTATGAATAGATGTCAAACAGTGGATAGATATACGTAATTACCCATGATAATTCACAAATCACTATCTACTACTACATACACCACTTACCTGCCATCTCACAGACAACCCCTGATTAAGCTATATGTGGTAGTGACATTTGTTGGAATCCTCTTTTCCTCAGGCATTGTCTGTTACTTCTGGATGTTCCTTTGATTTCATTTGCTTACATCTATGTACAGGTGCTCCTAATGCAAGTTATATTTTGTATTCCTTCAATAGTGTTTTTTTAATTACATGTTTGTTTATTTACTTATTTACTTAATTTGATTTTATTCCATTAGGTTATTTAGAAAAGTTCTTTATTGCCAAGGATATTGTCCATTCACTTTAGGACATTTCCATGATTTGGGGATTATAATGGATTATTATATCAATCCCTTGTTTGACATATTTACAGAAATATGTGTATGTATACCATTCCTATATAGAGTGGTTGAAATAAGTATTGAACACATTACCAATATTCTAAGTACATATATTTCTGAAGGTGCTATTGACATGAATTTATCAAAACGTCAGTAAAAACCCATCCAATCCACACAGGTAAATAAATCAAACCATTGAGGTCCATAAACTAAGAGATGTGTGATAATCACACAAGGAAAACGTATGGAACACATAGGCCCAATTCACATCTGCGTTTTGGGTGCGTTTGCATTTCTTTTTTTATCACAAAACGTAATGGAAACACATCCCAAAATGCACCCATTGATTTCAATGGAAAACACATGTAATTTTCAGAAAACGCAAAATGCATGGGTTTTTGCAAGCGCAGCCCAAAACATTGCATGCAACCATTTCCATTGCGTTTTCGGTAAAACGCAAAGGAGATGCAAACGCAACCAAACGCAGAGAAAACACAGATGTGAAAAGGCCCATAAAGAAAGAGTGGTGTAAAAAGCCATGGAAAGTCATGACACTCAATGAAATCTAAGAGTGGATAGACAAGGGCGCAATAGGGTCTTATCTCCTTATTAATAGTGAATGTATGCAGTGCATTAACTGCTCACCTTGACGGGTTGTGAAACCCACAACCGATATCCGCATTTTAGTCCAGCTGCTGCAGGATCCACCGCTCCAGATGGCTGCATGATAACTCAAACCGGACAGGAAAACCAATACTGTGTATAGGATGACAGACGTCCAAGATATTTAAAATCTGTGTTTTTGTACACAGCAGCGCGGATCATATTGGTTTTCCTGTCTGGTTTGACTACTCACTGAAATCTATCAGTAGTTAGAAAGCCATCCTGCTACTAAATGAAAATAATAAGAGTTGGTTCAACTCAAGGCGTCGCACCTCGGGGACGGGGGTACTCGAGACCGAGCCCTGTCGGCTTCTAGGGCTGTGAGGTGTCATGGTGACGTGACCGAGTCCTGTGGTCCCAGGTGCGGCAATAAAAAGGGGAATAAAGAAAAGGGAAATAAAGTTTGTAAGATTAGCTCGTGACACCCCCCGTAGTTTTGTGACCAGTGTGGGCCACCGCTGCCGTCCGGGCCTTTGAGGGTGATGAGGGTTGGAAGCTGGGATGTTCAGCCCTCTACGGGCAGGGCCTGTTTCCCCAGGGTGGGTATAGGGATGAAGTCTATGTGAATGAAGAATTTTGGGGGTGCAGGGTTCAGCATGCGGGTGAATAAATAGACACGGAGAGGTCAGTTCTCTTTTACCTTTTACTTAACAGTAGGGTTGTCCAGGTACTGTCCAAAGCTGTTGTCGGGGATCCAGTTTTGGAAGGAAGTTGGGGCGACCCACTCAAGGCAATATCTGAGGCCTACCGACTGCTTTAGTGTCTGTGGGTCTTGGCGACGTGTTGCTGTGCTGAGGCCTCCTTTAGTCGGCTCTGGCTGTGTGACAGGCGGGGTGAGCTCAGTGATGGCTCCCCATCTTAGCTGGTACTCCTGAACCCTATTATGCGGCTACATCTCCTAGCGTTAGATTGGGCAGGCAAAGTGAAATCACCCACCCTCCAGGTATGGTTGCTGGATATAGAATTGCTGGCGACCTCGGTCTTCGGTGACCATACTGCACTAGGTACTGGAGTGAACCGACACTGGCTCCACTCCCCGGACCTAGGCTTCCACTTCCCCAGACCCTCACCATGGGTCTCACACACTGTCCGGTCACTTTCCTAGGACGATCCTGGCTTGGCTCCATCAGTAGGGTTTCTTCTACAGTCCTCCTGGGAACTGAACTGCCTGACCTCTCCCCCAGACCAGAATTTATAGGGGACCTGCCCTGACCCTGGGCTTTAGAGCTCCCCTTTCTGGCCTGGAGTTAGGAAGGTGTTGTGTGTGTGTGTGTGATACCTTGTAGATGCCTTGCCCTGCTTCCAAGCTTGTATTGTGGCAAACGGACCCCGGGGTGCCACATCTTATTGCAAAAGAGCCACACAAGAAACATTTCATGATAGGTAAAATCAATGAGCTGTCTCAAGACCTTACTTTATTGTAGCAAAACATACTGATGGTATTGGTTTAAAAGAATTTCTAATCTATTGAAAGTTCCAGTGAGCACTGTTGGGGCCATAATCTGGAAGTGTAAAGAATATAATTTCATCATAACCCATCATGACCAGGTGCTCCCCACAAGTTTTTAGACAGTGAAATTACGGTAAATGATTTATCAGAAGAGTTTTCCAAGAGCCAAGAACCACCTGTAGAAAGCTACAGAAAGATCTGGAGTCAGCAGGTACAATTGTTTCAAAGAAAACAATAAGTAATGCACTCAACCTCCATGGCCTGTATGCAGATTAACATGCAAGACTCCATTACTGAACAAAAAGTATGTGCAAGCACATTTAATGTTTGCTCAATAACATTTAGACAAGCCTGTGAAATATTTGGAGAATATTATCTGATAAGACCAAATTGGACACTTTGGATACCATAATACACACTATTGTTTGAAGGCATAAAAGGCAAATCACCCCAAAAACACAATAACGACAATGAAGTTTGGGGGTGGGAACATCATGTTGGGGACTGTTTTCAGATTATGGCCATGGCAATCCTCATGTAACTGAAGAAAGGATGAATGTACAAATGTACTAAGACATTCCTAATTAAAATCTGCTGCAGTCTTACAAAATGATGAAGATGATACAAGATTGGACATTTCAGTTAGGCGGCCATCACACGTCTCGACATCGTGAACGATATTGTAAGCGATCACGTGCACGCGCGATCGCTAACAATATCGTTCACATCGCTGGTGAGATGTCACACAGACAGACTCACCAGCGATGTGGGCCAGCGAGATCGCTGGTAACTATGGTACACATCGGGTTACTAGGCGCCGACTAGGGTTAAGATTCTGACGAAATACTATGGACCTGGTGGAAGAGTCTAAATTTCTATCTGGCACCATGTTGAAGTCACCAAAAATGATAAGATCTCCTTTTTTTATGTTGATTAGCTAAGTTAATGACCTTATTTAGAAATATTATTTGCCCTTTATTAGTGGCTCATATGTTTACTAGGGTCATTAAATTGTTATTCATATTACAAACTAAAATAAAGAATCTTCCGTCATCATCTCTGAGTTTAAAAATGTCTTCAAAACTAACTGATTTTTTAATTAAAATGGCAACTCCCCGTTTCTTTTTAGGGTTGGAAGAAAAATAGGCAGAGGAAAAAAATTTTGTGTTCAAATTTGGGGGGTTTGAGGTGGGAAAAATTTGCCTCTTGAAAACCCACTATCTCAGCTTTAGAGTTATTTACTTGTTTCCACGCGAGCAATCTTCTTTGGGGACTATTGAGGCCATTGACGTTCATCAATAGAATTTTAAGTGGCATTAAAGCTCAGAATTAGAGTTGGAGCATGATTTGGGATCGGTTCGATAATAGAATTCCGGAGAGGTAAATGTGACATAGGAGTAAAAAAGTGTAATGGGTTAAACATAAGAACTAACTTAAATAAGTCTAGCTTCACATCACGGTTGTGGTGTATCAGGTTCTGTCCGGTGTTTTGCTGGAAACACCGGACAGAACCTGATAGCCCTGGATAGAACTGAACCAGAGGGAAAATATGCCCTCTGGTCGTGTTTTCTGCCGGATTCGGCAGATCGCAGGGTTCAGGAGCTGTCCCTGCTGAAATGTCAGGAGCGCGGTTTGCGGGAGCTAGCCGTGGTCCTGAAATCAAATCTTTGCAGGGAACAGCTCCTGGTGCTAAAGTTCAGCGCCGGCCAGCGCTGAGCTTCAGCACTAGGCGTCCGGCATCTGGATGCATTTTTATGTCAGATCCGGTGCAATAGACTCCCATGTTGGGGGGCGCCGGATCGTTCCGGATTCGGGAGGATCCGATTTGTTCAGCTTTTTGCCCCAGACAGAAAATCGCAGCAAGCTGCGATTTTGTGTCCCGGAGAAAAACTTGCATTCTCCCAGATCCTCCCGGACAGATGGAAACTGGATGGCAAATGACTGCCATCCGGCTCCATCCGGCCTCATAGGGATACCATGGGACCGAAATCCGATCACGGGCTGTCCGGTTCATACCGGACAGCTCCAGATCCTGACAAACGTGGTGTGAAGCCAGCCCGACTTAACTAATTAAATATTAGCTAACTACTAACTACTAAGTTACATACTCCTCGCCGGAGGTACTACTATTAGGTACAAGATAGAACTTCCTCCTTGAGGGGCTAGTGTTCTGGCCTAACCGGCCTTTGTAGTTGAACTAGTAACAAAAGAAAAAAAGATAGTCTTTGTTAATAAGAATAACCTGATAATTAAAAGCTATAAATCACGAGATTGTTATATTGAGATCTCTTAAAGTTTTTAGACCATCCTCGACATTAATAATTGATACCTTCCTCCTCTGATAGTTGAAAAGGACTTTGGTTGGAGAACACCCCCCTGTAAATAGTGTGTGTCAGATGAACATTGTCCGTAATCTTCCTTAACGCTTTACGTTGTTTGTCTCCCTAAACAGGTCCGCAAACATTTTTAGTTTTTCAAATGGGGTTGGAAGGCTCTTATTTTTCCTAAGATAACTCGCCAAGAGTTCCTTGGTGTGGTAGAAGTGAACTTTTGTGATCACCTCTCTTGGGACATCAGCATGTAGAAAATTAGGCTCCTTCAGGCTCACAAATTCTTGCCCACCTCAGCAGACCCCTACCTATCACATATTCAGAAATCTACAAGTCATTAACCATCATACACTCACAGACTCTCTACATTCTTCACTATCCCCAATCTCTTCTCCTCCTGTACTGATCTAGCTATGAATCACTATAATGACTCTGTCAGAAGCACCCTGGACCAAGTAGCGCCCCTCACCCTCAGAACCTTCAAACACAGAGTACTGTACCCGTATGACTGATTTGTCGTCGTTTTACTACTTGTCTTTGTCTACCCTCTCACTTGTAAAGCGCCATGTAACCTAATGGCGCTATATAAATACTTAATAATAATAATAATAATAAAACAGCCCTGGCTCACATCACAAACTCAATTCCTTCAGCGATGCTCTAGGAGTGCTGAACGACTATAGAGGAAAACCCACACACTAGAAAACTTCATTCACTATATATTTATGCTGAGAACTTACAACTCTGCCCTTCACCTCGCCAAACAGACCTACTTCACCAACCTGATATCCTCATTATCTAACAATCAAAAAAAACTCTTTGACACCTTTCACTCTCTTCTCAATCCTAAAATTCAGGCCCCTATTACTGACCCCTGTGTTGATGATCTGTCCTCTTACTTCACGAAGAAAATAGAGAACATCCATCAGGAAATCAACTCTGAACCTCAAAGCGCTGTTACTCCCATCTCCTCTGGCTCACTCTCAATATTTGACCCAGTCACAGAAGAAGTCTCCAGGCTACTCTCTTCCTCTCATCACACTACATGCACCACTGACCCCATCCCTTCATACCTACTCTCTCTCCAGTGGTCACTGCTCACCCTACTAAAATCTTCAATCATTCCCTCTCTTCTGGCATCTTCCCCTCCTCCTTCAAATATTCTATCATTATTACATTATTAAAGAAAACCTCTCTTGACCCATCCTGCACAAATAACTACAGACCAGTCTCCAATCTCCCCTTCATCTCTAAACTCTTGGAGCGCCTGGTCTACTCCCACCTTACCCGTTAGCTCTCCACTCACTCTCTTCTAGACCCATTACAGTCTGGTTTCCACCCACTACATTCTACAGAAACTGCCCTCATCAAAGTGACCAATGACCTTCTGACGGCAAAACGTAATGGTGAACACTCTCTGCTTATTCTTCTTGTTCTCTCTGCAGTCTTTGACACTATTGACCACCATCTCCTACTCTCTATGCTGCACTCCATTGGCATTAAGGATACTGCTCTCTCCTGGTTCTCTTCCTATCTTTCCAACCACTCTTTCAGTGTATCATTTGCTGGCTCCTCTTCCTCCCCCGGTCCTCTCACTATTGGGGTTCCTCAGGGTTCAATTCTTGTCCCTCTCCTCTTTTCTCTCTACACGGCCCCTATTGGACAGACCATCAGTAGATCTGGCTTCCAGTACCACCTTTATGCTCATGACACACAACGATACACTTCATCCCCTGACCTTACCCACGCTGTAGTACAGAACGCCAATGACTGTCTAACCGCAGTCTCCAATATCATGTCAACTCTATACCTGAAACTCAACCTTTCCAAAACTGAACATCTTATGATCCCGCCCTCCACTAATCTCCCTAAATCTGACATCTCCCTCTCGATGTGCAGCACCACAATAACGTCTAGGCAGAAGGCTCATTGTCTATATGCTATGTTTGATGCTGATCTTACATTCACTTCCTATATAAAATCTTTTACCCGCTCTTGGTGCCTGCAACATCTCTAGAATTCCCCCCTTCCTCACCATGGAAACAACTAAAACCATCACAGTGGCCCTGTTGCACTCCCGCCTTGATTATTTCAACTCTATTAATTCGCCTTCCCCTCACTAGACTTTCCCCTCCCATCCTTAATGCAGCAGCCAGGGTCACTTATCTGGCTAACCGTTACTCGGATGCTTCCACTCTGTGCCAGTCATTGCATTGGCTGCTCATACACTATAGGATCAAATTCAAATTGCTTGTTCTCGCCCACAAAGCTCTTCATGGTGCAGCAACTCCTTACCTCTCTACCCTCTTCCCTGTCTATCACCCCACCCGTTCTCCTGAGGACGGTGCCAGGATTGGGCACCGAAACGCGTCGGTTTGAAGAATAAAGATACCTTTTCCACTTGGAACATTGCTTCCCTTGTGTTTCCTTGGATGACCGGGCAGCGCGGACTGTAGTACACCTGTTGATCCCAGAACTCCTGTTTGTTTGCATAGGAAGTCTCAGGAGGAGAATCCCAGGGAAAGAAGAGCTAAAACAAGAACCACTACTATTTTATGGTTCCGCAAGGCGCTTTGGTTCACCACGGACTTTGGGCCTACGATCTCGGACATGGAGCGGAACAACACGAGTGTGCTCCTCCCGGTGTTGATGCTCGTTCCCTGCCTCCGACAGGGTTCTGGACAGTGACTATTTTGTCCTGTTTCCTCCAATGCCAGCTTTGTGGACCTCAGCAAAGGCTCAGGCGAATGGGTCACCACGGGGAAGGAACTTTGTCTGATGGGGTCCATCATTGTTCCTTTCAGACAGATCCCCATGGGTTGGATTGATCTGTAGGCAACAAAGACCGCATGAATTCACAGCAGGCTACAGTGATGTCAAGGGCGAAAGTCTGGAGATACCAGGACGAAGGGAGCAATCTGCAACAAATTGTACCAATCTGAATAGTCACAAAAGAGTAACATCAACATTTTGTGTTTTAAACTAAAAAACGTCACTTCCAGTAGCACCTATGCTGCCTTTTTGCAAGGTGGCTATTATGCCCCGACCCCCTTATGCACTGAATAAATACCTTATAAAAATCTCCCACCCTATATTATAATTACCTGTTATTGGTTAGATGGGCTTGATTGTAGCTTGGCCCGCCACACCTCTTGTCGCCGTCTGCACCGCCTCTGTACTCCAATCACCATCCTCTTTCTTTTGATTGATGACTCCTGCTTCATCCACATCGCCAGGGGAGATCTCACAGGGCTTCTGAGATCTTGCTTGTGCGCACAAGGCTCAGCAGTGTTCAGCCTAGAATGTATGTGCTCCTAACAGGTCTTAACTGCAGCCCATACATTCTAGTCAGAGGACATTAGAGTATATTGGTTGCTTGCAGGTCTGATTCCTGACTGCAGCCCATACATTCTAGCTTGTTCACTATGAAGTCACTAGATTATACAGTGGTACCTAGATTTGCAAGTAACGTTATTTGCGAGCATTTTGAAAAACGAGCTGCCATTTCTGAAAAATTGTAACTTGTAACTTTGTAAATTGTAACTTGCTTAATGAGCAATGATTTACCAGTACTAGGGGCTGGCACTCCGCATATACTGTGCATGTGTGATACTGTTGTTTCTGGGTTCTGTAATGTATTTATTATACCTTGTACTGTATATATATTTACTTGCCACCTGCCCACCACCACTCTGAGCTCTCTCAACCACAGTTAATGTACGGGAACCCGCCAGCAGCATAGAGAGCATCCCCCAATACACACACTCTCTCTGACAAACACACACACTGTCACTCACTCTCACACCCTCTCACACACTCTCACTGATCCACTGATCTGCCGCTCCTCCGCTGCATTACAGGCCGACGGGCGCTGCACAGGGCTCTCTCAGCTCCCTTACATGTATGAAGAAGCCGGCCGCCAGCTGCTCGCGTCTGATTGGCCACTTGCTTCCCTGTAGTCTGATTGGCCACTTGCTTCCCTGTACATGTACGGGAACTGAGAGAGCTCAGTGCTGCGCCCAGCGGCCTGGAATGCAGTGACGGAGTGGCGGATCAGTGGATCAGTCAGAGTGTGTGAGAGTGAGTGAGATTGTGAGAGTAGGTGAGAGTGTCTGTGTGGGTGTGTGAGTATGTGTGAGAGTGTGTGTATTGGGGGATGATGGAGGCTGCGAGGGGATGATGGGAGATGATGGGGGCTGCAAGTGGATGATGGAGTCTGGAAGGGGATGATGGGCCTGCAGGGGGATGATGGGGGATGCAAAGGGATGGCATGGGATGATGGGGCTGCAGGTGGATGATGGGGATATTGAGAGCTGCAGATGGATGATAGGGGCTGCAAGGAGATGATGGGGGCTGCAAGGGAATGATGGAGGCCGCAAGGGGATGATGGGGGCTGCAGGGGGAAGATGGGGATATTGGGAGCTGCAGGATGATGGGTGATGATGGGGGTTGCAGGGGGATTATGGGTATGATGGGGGTTGCAGGGGGATGATGGAAATATTGGGAGCTGCAAATGGATGTAATAATTTTACAGTGCTGTATGTACATATGAAGCAGTTGTAGCACCCCAGGGTCTAAGTGCCACTGTGTCATCACTGCCCCTGGGTAGTGGTGTCATTTTGAGTTCAACAAACAGGTCTCATCAGGCAAGTAAACCACACACAACACCTTCTGCCTCCAGGCCAGAAGGGGAGACCAAGTCTGGGTTCAGGATGAGCTCACCTATAAATTGTGTTCTGAGGCGGAGCCAGTTCAGTTCCCAAGAGGACTGTGAAGAATACCTGGAGGATCGAGCTGTGCTAAGCTGATCCTAGGTACAGCAGTTCAGTTCCTAGGAGGACTGAGGAAGACATCCTGGTGGACTGAGGCTGTTAAGGTAGTCCCAGGATCGCTGAGTCGGTGCCAGTCCTAAGGCTAGGGTCTGAGGAGAGTCGCAGGAACACCTGGAGAGCCGAGTGTCACCGTGCTTGGCTCTCCAGGGATAAGGCGCAGAGAACGGACACTGGGTCCGAGACTGTGCAGGATCTAACGTCTCGGCGGTCAGTACCGGAATGTGGGGAATTCCAAGTTCCTCAGCCACACCGTGCCCAGAGACACAGCAACAGAGAGAGTTCAGGAACCAACACCGGAGACGAGGGTTAGAAGGGACTCGAGTTGCCTGTCATACCGGCACCTCACAGGAAGAGACAAGGCCGGCAGCTTAGCTGATGCAGCTGCAGCAGCCAACAATCAGAGCACAGTGAGGGAGCCAAAGACCTGGCTGGGTGAGGAGAAACCCCAAGTTGCTCTCCGAAAAACTCTGTGGACAGCTGCTCCAAACCACCACTACAAGTAAAAGACTGAGTGACTAACAAAACATTGAGTCTGCCTATTGCTAGACCTAACTCCCTAACTACCCGAGGGAACTGCTCTGCCCATGGAGAGCCACTCCATCTCAGCTGCCCATCCATCACCCCGGAGGTTCTGCAGCAGCGGTGGCCTAATATAGCCACATACCACAGGTGGCATCACAAACAATCTCCCTATCCTTCATCCCCTTTTCCTACCAAGCTAGAAGTAATTCTCTCTTTACAGTTGCACCCAGGGTCACGGAAACCAGGTCTCAACCTTCATGGTTCCCCTGAGACAGTAAAGCCCTGTTCCGAGTACCCCACGGCCCTGAGGTCCGACACAGTCATGAGGCCAGGGCACTCAACTCTGCAGAGCTCTACAGTTCGGGGGATGTCACGGTGGCCTTCCCTGGAAGTCATGGCCGTGACCGGTCTTTGCAAAAGAGAAATTTAAAGGAATAAAGTTTGTCATGACACCATCTGAGGTTTCTGGAGCACCCCCTCAGATGGAGCGAGCCCCTGGGGTGTAGTAGTGGTGAATTAGTGATGATAGTGGTAGTAGTATAAGGTGCACAGAGGCACAGAAAGGAGTAGACAGACACAAGGTTCTGCAGTTCTTTCCAGTCTCTTTTACTTGTAGTTCGGTGCAGACACAACCCAGACAGGGTAGCGTGTTCACCAAGATTGCAGCTTGGCCAGCTCACAAGTACTCTGGGTCCACTCTGCTGAGACACAGGGAATATGGCCTTCTTTGCTGCACTTTCTAATGCTGCTACTCCTTTTCCTCCTAGCGTCTTTGTGGTTACAAGTCCCAAAGGCAGATGACTATGGGACCTCCAAGCGACTGCCTTGCAAGTCCTCTTGACCCTATACAGTTCCTTTACCTTGGGAGAGTCCATGATGGTAGTCACTGTACATGAAGCCCAGTGACCTCCAGTTTCTTAGCTGGTCCTGAAGATATCCAGGCCGAATAGGGGCTGGTACCCCCTGTGCAGCTAGTTTCTCTGCCTGACCCAGCCGGTCAGCTGCAGATTCGGGGTTCTGTGGCCTGGGGGTTTGCAGCTGACTCCGCTGTGTCCTGCTCTGTCCCAACTCGACTGCAACTCTTGGAATGTTTTCCTCTGTAACTTGAAAGGTCTTATTGGAGAATTTGCTTTGAAATACAAGCGATTTCATTTACAAGCACAATCCTGGTATGGGACCCTGTTCGATGCTTGAAGGGTCCCATACATTCTGCTGGCTTCATATCAGGAAAGAGCCCATATATTCTAGTGACTTCAGTAGTGAACGAGCTAGAATGTATATGCTGCAGTCAGGACCTACAAGGAGGCAATACACTCTAGCATCTTCTGGCTAGAATGTAAGGGCTGCAGTCAGGACCTGTAAGGAGCTGTTACGCCCGCAGGGTGTGATGATGTAATGTTGACTCACTGGGCCACTGGTGGTGCAGTGGTACCTGAATTCCCAATACTCAAGAGACAGGAGATTGAACTTTGTAAAAGCAAAGATATTTATTAAGGAAAATTCTACAAAGGGGAAAGGTGCCTGCGGGAAGGACCCTCTGGAATGCAACACTGTATCATGTTGCGGAGAACTGGTCAAGGTGTACTCCTGTACAGGAATTCCCCACGTGACAACACCAAGGTGGCCTGAATGCCGATAATCCTGGACCAGAGAGGCGACCTGTACAGACCGGACAGTAAAGATGGAAGGACTATTGAATACTGGCTCTATCGGTGGAGATGATCCCGGTGGCTCAGTGTAATCCTGGGAAGGCTGATTCATCTGGAAAAAGTATCTGGATGGTTCCGGGAGGAAAGACTTAGCAAGCCTGGAGTATCGTCCGGAATGTCCAGGGAGATCCAGGATAAGGAGCTGCCAGCCCAGGATTCTGAGAAGATAGAGATATTAGTATACAGTAAGGAAACAGTCTTCCAAATGCAGAGCACTACAGGAATGCCACCTGGATGGACACAACAATCATAGAATGAAGATGTTACCTAGGCACCTCCCTTAAGGGGAGGGTGACTTTTATATACAAAGCATCGCAGCACAGACAGCTCTAATAGAGAACAGATGTTCTGCATCTTTAAGTATGTACAGGAGGCGGGGCACGTTTCCTAAGAGCACTTCAAGGAGATCTGCCAAGGGGATGCAGGCTCATAGCAATGAAAGAAGCCGCTGATCGCCTGGCGCCACGGACAGGGTAAGCAGTACTAGCAGAACCATGTGATGAGCGCCAGTCTCACTGTCCATGAGAGACCGGCCCCGCGGCTGAGGGCATGACAGGAGCACATACATTCTAGGCTAAACGCTGCAGAGCCTAGCGCGCACGCGCAAGATCTCCGGAGCCCCACAGAATCTCTCCCGGCAATGGAGATGACGCAGGAAACTTCAATCAAAAGAAGGAGAATGGTGATTGTCGCAGAGAGGCAAGGCAATGGTGATGAAAGGCATTGTGGACCGAGCTACAATTAAGCCCATCTGACCAGTAACAGGTAATTATACTATAGAACAAGAGACTTTTATAAAGTGTTTATTCAGTGTACAGGGGTGGTAGGGGCATTATAGACACCTTCTTAAAATGCAGCGCAGGTGCTGCTGAAGATGGCATTTATAGTTTAAAACACAAATTCTGGTGACCCTTTAAGCCAGGGTTCGGGAATCTCAGGCCCCAGGGCCTCATGCGGCCCTTGATGACCTTTTCTGAGGCCCAGGGGTAGGATTCCTGGAAACCGCAGTGCTCAGGCTGGCAGTCTTGTTTTGCTGACTTCCTTTTAAATCCAGCTTCTCAGTGATCTTTATGCCCCAGCCTCAGGCTCAAGTGACATATATATGCTCCCAGCTTCTCCTGGGCTCTAGCAAACCTGGAAAATCAATTGAGTAGCAACATGATCAATATCACCTATCAACACAGTCACGCCAAAGAGAAGTAGGCCAAACCAGCACAGTAGGGGGAGTTGATTGTTTAACCAATTATAGTAGGGTAATTTTCAAGTTGTACAAAAACTACTAGAAAAAAAGCAGCATCAGAAAAACTCACCATCCATGCCAAAGACAGAAAACCAAAAGCACTTACAGGACGCAGTCAGAGCCCAATTGTGGAGCAAGCCCAGCTGCTGGCTGATGAGTCGCCTCTACCAGCAAAATGTGGGAGGCGACCTGCCATGCATACACTAGGCCTGCATAGAGCACCATTCACACTGATACATATGATGCAGAGTGTCTGAAAGCTACCCAACCGCTCCGCTGCCTGAGCATTGGGCCGCACAGTACGATGCTTCTGCACCACTGGATGAACGGCGCCCCTATGGGCCCACCTGCGCCCTGGATGGATAAAAAAGTGCAAAAGTTTTTTATATGATAAATAAAAAACCTTTATAGATGGGATTTTGGTTCATGTGTTGGCCCAAGACATTTAAGCTGATGACCCACGATCAAGGGATTCCCATGCTCACCAGTCCTAACAAAATTGTACAAAAACTACTAGAAAAAAAGCAGCATCAGAAAAACTCACCATCCATGCCAAAGACAGAAAACCAAAAGCACTTACAGGACGCAGTCAGAGCCCAATTGTGGAGCAAGCCCAGCTGCTGGCTGATGAGTCGCCTCTACCAGCAAAATGTGGGAGGCGACCTGCCATGCATACACTAGGCCTGCATAGAGCACCATTCACACTGATACATATGATGCAGAGTGTCTGAAAGCTACCCAACCGCTCCGCTGCCTGAGCATTGGGCCGCACAGTACGATGCTTCTGCACCACTGGATGAACGGCGCCCCTATGGGCCCACCTGCGCCCTGGATGGATAAAAAGTGCAAAAGTTTTTTATATGATAAATAAAAAACCTTTATAGATGGGATTTTGGTTCATGTGTTGGCCCAAGACATTTAAGCTGATGACCCACGATCAAGGGATCCCATGCTCACCAGTCCTAACAAAATTGTACAAAAACTACTAGAAAAAAAGCAGCATCAGAAAAACTCACCATCCATGCCAAAGACAGAAAACCAAAAGCACTTACAGGACGCAGTCAGAGCCCAATTGTGGAGCAAGCCCAGCTGCTGGCTGATGAGTCGCCTCTACCAGCAAAATGTGGGAGGCGACCTGCCATGCATACACTAGGCCTGCATAGAGCACCATTCACACTGATACATATGATGCAGAGTGTCTGAAAGCTACCCAACCGCTCCGCTGCCTGAGCATTGGGCCGCACAGTACGATGCTTCTGCACCACTGGATGAACGGCGCCCCTATGGGCCCACCTGCGCCCTGGATGGATAAAAAAGTGCAAAAGTTTTTTATATGATAAATAAAAAACCTTTATAGATGGGATTTTGGTTCATGTGTTGGCCCAAGACATTTAAGCTGATGACCCACGATCAAGGGATCCCATGCTCACCAGTCCTAACAAAATTGTACAAAAACTACTAGAAGTGGGTGGGCCCATAGGGGCGCCGTTCATCCAGTGGTGCAGAAGCATCGTACTGTGCGGCCCAATGCTCAGGCAGCGGAGCAGTTGGGTAGCTTTCAGACACTCTGCATCATATGTATCAGTGTGAATGGTGCTCTATGCAGGCCTAGTGTATGCATGGCAGGTCGCCTCCCACATTTTGCTGGTAGAGGCGACTCATCAGCCAGCAGCTGGGCTTGCTCCACAATTGGGCTCTGACTGCGTCCTGTAAGTGCTTTTGGTTTTCTGTCTTTGGCATGGATGGTGAGTTTTTCTGATGCTGCTTTTTTTCTAGTAGTTTTTGTACAATTTTGTTAGGACTGGTGAGCATGGGATCCCTTGATCGTGGGTCATCAGCTTAAATGTCTTGGGCCAACACATGAACCAAAATCCCATCTATAAAGGTTTTTTATTTATCATATAAAAAACTTTTGCACTTTTTTATCCATCCAGGGCGCAGATGGGCCCATAGGGGCGCCGTTCATCCAGTGGTGCAGAAGCATCGTACTGTGCGGCCCAATGCTCAGGCAGCGGAGCGGTTGGGTAGCTTTCAGACACTCTGCATCATATGTATCAGTGTGAATGGTGCTCTATGCAGGCCTAGTGTATGCATGGCAGGTCGCCTCCCACATTTTGCTGGTAGAGGCGACTCATCAGCCAGCAGCTGGGCTTGCTCCACAATTGGGCTCTGACTGCGTCCTGTAAGTGCTTTTGGTTTTCTGTCTTTGGCATGGATGGTGAGTTTTTCTGATGCTGCTTTTTTTCTAGTAGTTTTTGTACAATTTTGTTAGGACTGGTGAGCATGGGATCCCTTGATCGTGGGTCATCAGCTTAAATGTCTTGGGCCAACACATGAACCAAAATCCCATCTATAAAGGTTTTTTATTTATCATATAAAAAGCTTTTGCACTTTTTTATCCATCCAGGGCGCAGGTGGGCCCATAGGGGCGCCGTTCATCCAGTGGTGCAGAAGCATCGTACTGTGCGGCCCAATGCTCAGGCAGCGGAGCGGTTGGGTAGCTTTCAGACACTCTGCATCATATGTATCAGTGTGAATGGTGCTCTATGCAGGCCTAGTGTATGCATGGCAGGTCGCCCTCCACATTTTGCTGGTAGAGGCGACTCATCAGCCAGCAGCTGGGCTTGCTCCACAATTGGGCTCTGACTGCGTCCTGTAAGTGCTTTTGGTTTTCTGTCTTTGGCATGGATGGTTAATTTTCAAGTTGACTATTTTGGGCAGCCCCCAAAAGATGTATACATTTTGAAATGGCACCCGGCTAAAAAAAAGGTTCCCCACCCCTGCTTTAAGCTCACCCCTGCTTTAAGCTGTGTGCTCATGTTTCATGAGATTGTTTAAAAGTACAGAACTGTTTTCAAGTATTATATCATTGACTATCTTGACCCTTGACGGGGGTAACACTAAACTGAACGTTTGCACTGAGGAGCTGGCTGGGGCAAACAGTGAAACTGGGGCTGCTCTGCAGCCATGGCTCTTCCTCGCCTTCAACTACCAGATTCTCATGTGGCCAGCACCACGTCTGTCTGTCTGTCTGTCTGTCTATTTATCTTAAAAAAGAAAAAAAAAAAAAAAACACGGAACAGCACAAATAATACTTTACAGTTTTTGGTGCAAACAGTCCTGAAACATATAGAGTCCAGCTATATGATGAATCCAGAAAAAGAAAGAAGTCAGCCAGCACTCAAATTATAGTAGAAAAAAGGCTTTAATGAGCCTGTAAAAGTGGCACAACGTTTCGGTGCGGAGAATGCACCTTTCTCAAGTACATTGTATGTGCATACACAGCTGGTATTTAACCCCCAGAAATAATTAACAGTGATCATATTCAATATAACAATAAAAGCAATACAATACATAGTAAACAGTGTCAGTGTACATCTATTTATATAATCGGCAGTTTGGGATTCAGGCGTTGTAGCCGAATCCCAAAATTCTTTGCGGCATTGTGAGCGAGCGATGGCGCGCATGCGCCATCGCGAGCCGCAGATTCTGCCCACGAACGGCCATTACACACACCGCCCGCCCCCCGCAAAAGCCACTACACGCACCAGCCGGCACCCCCCACTCCCCCGCCGCCAGGGCCGCACAGTCCATTCCATAGTGCGAGCCCTCAGGCAGCAGACAGGGGGAGCGGCTATACGCAATGGCCCGCTGCAACAAGCACCGCCCGCCTTCATGACACACGGTGCCCGCCCCAGCTTCCCACAGGTAACATGGCGGCGGCGCACTGCCCCTGCTCACTCCTCTTACCCCCCCTATGCCCTCACTCCCCACACTGCCCCTGCTCACTCCTCTTACCCCCCCTATGCCCTCACTCCACACCCTGCCCCTGCTCACTCCTCTTACCCCCCCTATGCCCTCTTTCCCCACCCTGCCCCTGCTTACCCTCCACTCACCCCACACTGGCCCTGCTCACTCCTCTTACCCCCCCATGCCCTCACTCCCCACACTGCCCCTGCTCACTCCTCTTACCCCCCTACGCCCTCACTCAACACACTGCCCCTGCTTACTCCCTACTCACCCACACTGCCCCTGCATAACCCCCCCACTCACCCACACTGCCCCTGCTTACCCCCCACTCACCCACACTGCCCATGCTCACTCCTCTTACCCCCCCATCTCCTCACTCACTCCCCACACTACCCCTGCTTACCCCCTACTCACCCACACTGCCCCCACCTACCCACACTGCCCCTGCATAGCCCCCCCACTCACCAACAATGCCCCTGCTTACCCCTCACTCACCCACACTGCCCCTGCTCACTCCTCTTATCCCCCCTATGCCCTCACTCCGCACACTGCCCCTGCTTACACCCTTCTCACCCACACTGCCCCCACTCACCCACACTGCCCCTGCTTACCCCCAGGGGCGTAACTACAATAGGTGCAGGGGTTGCGATCGCACCCGGGCCCCAGAGCCTAGGGGCCCCAAAAGTCCCTTTGGCCTATAGAAAAAGACTATTGTTGTTAAAGATTTGTAATAATTGGGGGTGGGGGCCCCGTTGGAGCTTTCGCATCGGGGCCCATGAGCTTCAAGTTACGCCACTGCTTACCCCCCAATCACCGACACTGCCCTTCTACCCACAGAGCCGCCTGTATACTCTGCTGCCCACAGAGCCGCCTCTATACTCTGCTACCCACACAGCCGCCTCTATACTCTGCTACCCACACAGCCGCCTCTATACTCTGCTACCCACACAGCCGCCTCTATACTCTGCTACCCACACAGCCGCCTCTATAGTCTGCTACCCACACAGCCGCCTCTATAGTCTGCTACCCACACAGCCGCCTCTATAGTCTGCTACCCACACAGCCGCCTCTATAGTCTGCTACCCACACAGCCGCCTCTATAGTCTGCTACCCACACAGCCGCCTCTATAGTCTGCTACCCACACAGCCGCCTCTATAGTCTGCTACCCACACAGCCGCCTCTATAGTCTGCTACCCACACAGCCGCCTCTATAGTCTGCTACCCACACAGCCGCCTCTATAGTCTGCTACCCACACAGCCGCCTCTATACTCTGCTACCCACACAGCCGCCTGTATAATCTGCTACCCTCATAGCCGCGTGTATAATCTGCTACCCTCAGAGCCATCTATATACTCTGCTACCCACTGACCCGCCTGTATATACACACAATTCATTTCACCACGCTCCCGATGCAATTGCATCGGGCCTTTTTACTAGTTATATTATAAAGGGGAGCTTTTCCTAGCTCCAAAGTGCTTCAGTGCAAAAGTGCTCTCTTTAAAAATCGTACAGTCATCCATAGAGTGGTTAATAGGTTGTGATTAGTTCATAGACACCTGTGAATACATGTAAGAAGAGTAACAAGAGTTAATTACCATCCTCACCTCCTGCAATGTGCAAACATGCTGTTCTGAGTATGCCTGTGCTTCCAATGCCCATGCCCAGAACACAGCACTATGATTGGACAGACAACCAGGCAAAGAGGTCTCCAACAGCGCCATCTTACTTGTGGGAAAACATTGCCAGTACTCTTCACATATACAGAGCGTGGCCATTATAT
Organism: Allobates femoralis; assembly: GCA_033576535.1. Classification (NCBI taxonomy): domain Eukaryota; kingdom Metazoa; phylum Chordata; class Amphibia; order Anura; family Aromobatidae; genus Allobates; species Allobates femoralis. The sequence continues at coordinate 26,867,533 of JARQOC010000007.1, forward strand.
TAATATAAAATTCCCGTTTTTAAAGCGGTAATGCTGCAATTAGTTAATAGATCTCTCCAAACACAGATGGAACATTAAAATAAGCAGCAGAAAATATATTGTATAGTGTGGTACGTCCCTGGGTCGGGTTAAGCGGCTGGTATGTATGGAAACAAGGCATCCCATTCTCTATATATCACAGACCTCAATGGCACAGTATATTTAAGCTCCATAAAAATATAAATACAGTCAATATCATTGACTATCTTGACCCTTGACGGGGGTAACACTAAACTGAACGTTTGCATTAAGGAGAATCTCATGTGGCCAGCACCTCAACTGTCTGTCTATCTAAAAAGAGAAAAAAAACTGCACAGCACTCACAATGTGAACTGGTGCCAGCAGAGACGCTGGGTCAAACTACTAGAAAAAAAACTCTGCAGCACTCAGCTGCTACCAGTGATGTACATATGCTGACAAGCTATATATATATGAGAAAAAATTTAAAAACTTACGTGCTGCAGAGTTTTTTTCTAGTAGTTTATGCCAGCATCCCTGCTGGCACCAGTTCACATTGTCTGTGAGTGCGGTGCAGTTTTTTTTCTCTTTTGTATCGTGTGGATTTGCTGGCTCCATTTCTGCAATTTGCACCCTCATTGCCAACAGGTGATCTAGGGCCTAGATCAGGGGTCTCAAACTCGCATCCCCCTGGCTGCAAGCAGCCCACCACGCTCCCCAGTGCGGCCCGGGGCACCATGAAAGAAAAATGCATGCCCCGGGCCATTATACATGCAGCCGCCGCGGTACCGCTTTACTGTGACTACTGTGACGGGTACCGCGCCGGCTCAGCTCACACAAGCGCCTTCGCGCCTGCCCTGTACATTCATGAAAGCAGGCGGCCGGTGGACCAATCAGAAGCCGCCTGTGACGTCACAGGCGGCTTCTGATTGGTCCACCGGCTGCCTGCTTTCATGAATGTACAGGCGCGAAGGCGCTTGTGTGAGCTGAGCCGGCGCGGTACCCGTCACAGTAGTCACAGTAAAGCGGTACCGCGTCGGCTGCATGTATAATGAGCCCGGGGCATCAGGTGTGTATGAGTGAGTGTTAGAGAGAGAGTGTCAGTATGTGTGAGTGTATATGTGAGTGTGTGCATGTGTATAATAGTGAGTGTATTTGTGTGTATATGTGAGTGAGTGTGTGAGTATTTGTGTGTATATGTGAGTGAGTGTGTGTATTTGTGTGTATGTGTGAGTGAGTGTATTTGTGTGTATATGTGAGTGAGTGTGTATGTGTGAGTGTGTGTATTTGTGTGTATATGTGAGTGTGTATATGTGAGTGAGTGTGTATGTGTATATGTGTGAGTATTTGTCTGTATATGTGAGTGAGTGTGTATGTGTGTGTATATGTGTGAGTGTGTATGTGTGAGTGTGTATATGTGTGAGTATTTGTGTGTATATGTGAGTGTGTATATGTGTGAGTATTTGTGTGTATATGTGAGTGTGTGCATGTGTATAATAGTGAGTGTATTTGTGTGTATATGTGAGTGTGTGTGTATTTGTGTGTATATGTGAGTGTGAGTGAGTGTATTTGTGTGTATATGTGAGTGAGTGTGTATGTGTGAGTGTGTATATGTGTGTGCGTGTATATTTGTATGTGAGTGTGTATATGGGTGTGAGTGTATGTATATGTGTGAGTGTATTCCCGCGCCGCCTGAGCGGCACATCGCCGGCGGCTGGTGCCAAGTGCTGACTGGTGCCGGCTGCCGGGTGCAGGCTGGTGCCGCGTGCTGGCTGGTGCCAGCTGGTGCCGGCAAGCGGAAGACTGGGAGCCACAGAGGAAGAAGCTGCCGGAATGAGAAGAGTGGAGTCAGGTAAGGCGCTGTTACAGCCGAAGATAGCAGCCTGGAGGGGGAGGGGAACGTGACCGCTGAAAGTGCCTAGGGCGGCAGGAACTCCAAATATGTCCCTATGTAAGTGTGTCAATGTGTGAGTGTGTATGTGTTTGTGTGAATATGTCTGAGGATGTATGTGTGTATGTATGCGAGTGTTTGTGAATGTGCGGGTGTGTATATATGGGCTTGCCACACACCTGCGCTCTCAGTATTTAAGCGCTTCTGCGCTAAATACTTAGGTTTTGACAGAGAAGTGCAGGTGCGTGTATGCGGCCGCTTTCAGCAGACGCTGTCCCTGGTTACCCGATGTGTATCGTGGTAACCAGTTCATACAGCAGGCTGCCCACTGTCCGCTTATCTCGAGCGCACAGGGAAACGCTGCTTGCAGTGTTTCCCTGTGCGCTCTGGATAAGCGCACACTATGCAGGCTGCTGTATGAACTGGTTACCACGATACACATCGGGTAACCAGGGACAGCGTCTGCTGAAAGCGGCCGCATACACGCACCTGTGCTTCTCTGTCAAAACCTAAGTATTTAGCGCAGAAGCGCTAAATACTGAGAGCGCAGGTGTGTGGACAAGCCCTATGTGAGTGTGTGAGCGAGAGAACAAAAAGAACAGAGACCAGGACATTACTACAAGATGACAAGGGAGGGAACATTACTAAAAGATTGGGACATTACTACAAGATGAGGACTAGGATGGGAGACATTAATATAGGATGGGGACCAGGATGGGGACATTACTACAAGAGGTGGACCAGGATGGGGACATTACTACAAGAGGTGGACCAGGATGGGGACATTACTACATGACGAGGACCAGGATGGGGACATTACTACAAGATGGAGACCAGGGTGGGGACATTACTACAAGAAGATCATAATTTGTACTTTACTAGATTGAGCAAAAAATTCTGGTATTGCTAAAATGTCACTTAGGGTACCGTTACACGTCGCAACATTGCATGTAATTTCACAGGCAATTTGCTGGTTGCAGTGAAATCATGGACACATTGTTCTATTTTCTTGCTGTGTACAAATGTAACAATGTGTCCATGATTTCACTGCAACCAGCAAATTGCCTGTGAAATTGCATGCAATGTTGCGACGTGTAACGGTACCTTTAGTCCCGTTATCAATTTTTTTCTACGTGTGGCCCACCAACCCAACCGAGTTTCAGACCCCTGGTCTAGATGGTGTCCGCCCACTTAGTAGTGGGGTAGGGTGGACAAGGAGGACTTGGGTGTCAGAGTTAGGACCCATCAGACCTGAAGTCACTTTGTCGCAGTCGATGAGCAAACAGACATTGGCCAATGTGTGTACTAAGAACTTCAGATTTAAAAAAAAATAATAATAATAATTTTGAGTTTTTTGTAAAAAACGTAAGTTTTTAAATTTTTTTTCTCATATACGGTATATATAGCTTGTCAGCATATGTACATCACTGGTAGTAGCTGAGTGCTGCAGAGTTTTTTTCTAGTAGTTATCTATCTATCTATCTATGGCGGGCGTCACACGCTACGATATATGCAAACATATCGCTGGAAAGTGCCTGATTTGGCATCGCTCCTACGATGTCGTTACGTGTGACAGCATAATGTGATTAGCGATAAGTGGTCAGATCGTTAATCACAGATATGGCAACCGGACCCCACATCAGACGATGTCAATCATCCAATCTGCTGCATCGGTCTGTGTGACACCGCGATAACGATCTCCTTTATGATTTCTCCTATTCACATCATTGACAAGCATCAATCGCTGGTTGTGTGATCGATCCCTGCACGGAACATCGCTGCTGCGTCCTGAACGTTATCTATACATGTGACATCTCACTAAGATATTGTCCATGAGCGCGCACCCCAAAATCGTAGTGTGTGACAGCCACCTATCACTATATGTCTATATATTTATCTATCTCTATCTGTCTATCTATCTATTCATCTATATACAAAGAGGGAGAAGCAGCACTTTTTTCCAGATATGGATGGTGCAATTCAGTCCAGAGTGAGTTCAGGCACTCTATTAGTATACAGACCAGTAAATGAACCGCAGCACTCAGGTTACAATGTTATTGCCTTTATTGGCCTTCAGGTAATGTACGGACGTTTTGGTCCTCAGACCTTCTTCCAGCCTTGGTCCTCAGACCTTCTTCCAGCCTGGCTGGAAGGAGGTCTGAGGACCGAAACGTCCGTACATTACCTGAAGGCCAATAAAGGCAATAACATTGTAACCTGAGTGCTGCGGTCCATTTACTGGTCTATCTATTCATCTATTTATCTATGATGTGCCCCAGGGCCATGGGGTACTCAGAATCGGGCTATACTGTCTCTGGGGAGTCACAGGGCTCGAGACCCGGCTTCCGTGACCCTGGGTTCAGTTGAAAAGGGTGAATTTTTGGAATGGGGTGGTTTAAAAGGAAAGTTATTTGTGACGCCACCCGTGGTTTGTGACTGCAGATGGCCACAGCTGCTGCAGAACCTCCGGGGTGATGAACGGACAGCTGGGATGGAGCGGCTCCCCACGGGCGGAGAAGATTCCCGATGCAGTAGATGTAGTAAGGGGTTGAGGTGCAGGGTGACGGGCATGAAGCAATAGACAGACTCACTGTTTTGATGGTTATTCAGTCTTTTTCTGGAGCATCTGCATTCCGGGCAGTTGTCAACGGAGTCCTTGCTTGAGAATCACTCAGGGTACTCCTCACCTGGCCAGATCGTTGGCCTCCTTATTGCGCTCTGTATTTGGGCACCTGCTACTGCATTAGCTAAGTTGCCGGCCCTGTGTCTCCTACGAGGTGCCGGTATGAGAGGCAACTCGAGTCCTTTCCTAACCCTTGTCTCGGGTACTAGCTCCTGAACTCACTGCGTTGCTTTGTCTCTAGGCACAGTGTGGCTGGGGAACCTGGAATCCCCCACCTTCCGGTATTGACTGCCAAAAGAAAATAGGGAGGGGGACAAGAGGCGCAATAGTGCCCTATCACTAGTGACACTTATTTGTGAGGGTTGTGCTGTGAAGCTGCTCACCTGGTCCAGTTGTGAGCCCCACAACTGGTTTGAAGGCGTTTTTGGAAACTGTGTTCCAGCTGCTGCAGGACCTCCACCGACCACTGGATAGTGGTTTGAATCCAAGAAATAATGTGAGTGCTGGTGTGTCACGGTCCGCGCTGCTGTGGTATGGATAAACTCACCAAAGAGCCAAAAGTACTTTCATCCTTTATTCCTCCTCTCTCCTACGCGTTTCAGCGCCACACCTGGCGCCTTCCTCAGGGATATTACCTAATAATAATATCCCTGAGGAAGGCGCCGGGTGTGGCGCTGAAACGCGTAGGAGAGAGGAGGAATAAAGGATGAAAGTACTTTTGGCTCTTTGGTGAGTTTATCCATACCACAGCAGCGCGGACCGTGACACACCAGCACTCACATTATTTCTTGGTATTGACTGCCGGGATGTTAGGCCTTGCACAGTCTCGGACTATGGTGTCCGTTCTCTGCACTTTCCTCTGGGGTGAGCACGGTGCGGCTCAGATCCCAGGTGTTCCTTCAACTCTTTCCTCAGATCCTAGCCTAAGGGTACTGTCACGCTTGGCGACGCACCAGCGATCTTGACAGCGATACGACATGGTAGGGATCGCTGGTGCGTCGCTGTTGGGATCGCTGGTGAGATGTCAAACAGAGATCTCACCAGTGACGCAGCAATGATCTGGAATGATACGGAGGTCGTTGGGACCCTGTTTCTCAGACCTGTAGTATTGAGGTAGTTGGTTGTTGTCCCTGTCACACACACCGATGCATGCTGCCCAGCGGGACCCCAACGATCAAAAAATGGTCCAGGCGACTCTGACACAACCAGCGATCTCACAGCAGGGGCCTGGTCGCTGCTAAGTGTCAAACATAGCAAGATCGCTGGCGAGGTCGCTGTTGCGTCACCAAATTTGTGATTTAGCAGCGATCTCGCTAGCAATCTCGCTTAGTGTGATGGGGGCTTTAGGCCTGGCACCGAGTCAGCGATCCTGGGACGAGCTCAAGCAGCCTCAGTCCACCAGGATGTCTTCCTCAGTCTGAACTGAACCGAACTGCTGTACCTAGAATGAGCTTAGCATAGTTCGATCCTCCAGGTACTCTTCACAATCCTCTCGAGAATGGAATTAACTGGCTCCGCCCCAGACCAGAATTTAGAGGGGAGCTCACACTGAATCCGGGTTTGGTCTCCCCCTTCTGCCCTGGAGGCAGAAGGTGTTGTGTGCGGGTTACCTGCCTTGTGAGAAGACCCTTCTGTTGCTCTCCAGCATGACACCACAACCTGGGGCAGTGATTACACAGTGGCACTAGGACTCTGGGGTGCCACATTTATCTATCAGAAAAAAAGGAGGCAGCACTCAAAAATAGACAAAGATTGTGGACTTTATGTGCACATGTGGTGACGTTTGACATGCAACCTTTTTCATGCAGTGCAGTACTGCAGAAAGGGAATAAGTAAACTGTGTTATATAAGTGAGTGAATATAATCTCATCAGTATAAATATAAAAATGTCACAACATTTCATACGTTAAAACATCATTATGTGGTGCATACATCGTGACATATTGATCTAGAGTGAACATAGTGCATATAATATATACAGATGGCACTCATGTGCTCCATAAAGTGCATAAATACATTAATAATGCTAAAACTGTGCAAGTGTTTGTTATAAATATGATGAATGACACAATAAAACTTTAGAGTATTAGCGCCATCACTGCCTTCCACATCATTAGACAGCACATACCTGCACTACTAACAGTTGTTTGGTCAGTGGGAAACTATCATAGCAGTAGTTCTATCACTTCACTAGGTGCCATCTCTAATATTGAAGAAGTCATTAAATGCATCACACCTGCACACTAGCACTCAAGTACTAGCACAGGGGTAGGGAACTCCAGGCCTCAAGAGCCGCACACAGTGCAGGTATTCAGGATTTCCTTAAAATTGCACAGGTGATAATTTAAATGGAACCTATCACCCCCTTTGGGCATTTTAAACTGTGCCCACCAGATTAAACATGATTTAAATGGGGTTCTAGTAACCCCTGTATGTGCCCAAATGTGCCCCTCATACCTGAGAAAAGAAGTTTTACTCTCTGCCATCCTGCATGCTATTAAGTCTAGGAGGCTGCTCTGTGGTGTTGATGAATATGGTCCTTGATTCGATTTGATTCAACCAGAGCTGGGGTGCATGAGGTACTCGGTCACCGGGGCTTCTGTGTGGGATGTCACGGATGGTCGGTATCCCCGGTGCCGTGCCTGGCGAACAATTATACCAGGTGTTGATGGTAAAACGGTGGGGGTGAAAGGGGTTATTTACAGGGGAACGTGACGCCACCTGTAGAGTCCGGTAAGATGGTACCGGCGCTGCCAGCCGGCCGCTGAGGTGATGGAGGGGGCAGCAGTGTGTGGTACAGCTCCCCACAGGTGGAGCTTTACCTCAGGGCAGCTACGGTGATGAGACGGTGAGGGAGGACAGTGATGGAAATGTGGTGCAGTTCTTACCCCTCTGCTGTTGATGTTGATGATGTTAAGTCCTTTGAGCTGCGGCAGGAAGAATAACAGAAACCATTTCCAGTTTAACTTTGCTTTACTCGGTACCGGCTGATGGCATAACAATACACGGTACAGTTTGGTTTAGGGTGTTGTTACCAACTCAGGATTTCTCTTAAGGAGTCTTTAGATGTTCTCTCTCTGTCTTTCAGGGTTTCTACTTTATCTAGATCTTCCAGTCTTCCCACCTTTGAAGAGCTCCCCCGCCAGTCCTACGGTCTGTTTGTAGGAGATAAGGTCTGTCCACTACCCGGTCTGAAAAGGGCAACCCGAGACTAAAAAGTTCCCTTCCAGCACCGCAGTAAATGTCTGTCCCCTTTTATTTCTCCTAGTGTCCTGAACCGGTTTTCAGTCCTGAGGGGAGAGGTACCTTTGTGGTGCTGTCAGCAACCCGTTTCTGTTGGGCCTGCAGCTCGTCGGTTTTGCAGTCAGGGCTGAACTCCTGGCTGCCTCGGTCGTCCGTGTCACCGGTGTCCCCTCAACATGACCAGCTGGCTCCTACCAGTCCTGGTCTGTTGCCATCTGTCCTGGGCCCCCACATAAAGATGGGGTACCCTCCACTCAGCTGGGCTGCCAGGCCTGACCACTCTGTCTGCCTTCCCAACGCCGTCTGAGGTAAATTTTCAACTGTCACTCTAACTCTATCCTAAGCTCCGCCCCCACCTGTGGAACCTACTATATTACAGTTCCCCCTACTCTAAGTGGTGCGGTCCTAAGTGAGTGCTAAAAATAGACTCCATAAGGTTTAAATCCTAACCTAGCAACTTACAATAATATTACATATAGATATTAAATGCAATACCACTCTGTGGCGCATACCCGCAGGGGCGCCACATCCTCACCGCCCTTCCGGGCTACAAAACCCGCCCTGCATTTTTGAAATTCCTGCCCCTCCTGTTGCCAGCTCAATGAGTGGCAGCTACACTCGTGCCTGTACAGTGGAGCCACTGGAGCGGGTGTGACGTGTGAAATGTTACTTTCGCTTAGCAGCATATGTGCGGCAGCTTCTGGCTCCTGTACATTCACTGCTAAGCGAAATAAAAAATAAAGAGCAGTAAATTAAATTAAAAAAACTTCATACTCACCCCTCCGCAGACACATCCGATCAACAGCAGCATCTCCCGGTAATCAGCTGATGTTGTCTCCTCACAGCATTAGCGTGATAAAGCCAGCTTTTTACCCCAGGAGTTAGCGATCATCTGATGCTGTGAGGAGACATCATCAGCTGATTACCGTTAGGTGCTGCAGCTGATCGGTCATGTCTGCAGAGGTATGATTTTTTTTTTACTGATGACACATCAGCTGGTTATTTACCTGCAAATAATCAGCTGATCTGTCATCTCATTCAAGTCCTTGAACCTGATATTGATCATCTGATCGGTTTGCCGGCCGGCAAACTAATCAGATGATATTGGATCATGATTGGACATCGCAGGACCCTCGACCCTGAACTACGTCAGATGGGGTTCTTTTCTTTAATAAAGATGGAGTCGCTATTTGTGTTCTGTTTTATTTCTAATAGAAAAATATTTTTATGTTGTAAAGCAAAAAAGAGAAGGCGGCACTCACCGGAATACACAGGATAGTCCTTTATTCCAAGAACTCGTGGAAAAACAGGGTGCAGGGAGGGGGCACGAAGGGCCAACGGACTACGACGCCGTTTAGCGACGTGTGTCGCTTCTACGGGTCCGAGTAATACTCGGACCCGTAGAAGCGACACGCGTCACGAAACGGCGTCGTAGTCCGTTGGCCCTTCGTGCCCCCTCCCTGCACCCTGTTTTTCCACAAGTTCTTGGAATAAAGGACTATCCTGTGTTTTCCGGTGAGTGCCGCCTTCTCTTTTTTGCTTTTCAAATGCTGGTGCTTTGGCAGTGCACCGCCGGCTGGGAACATGCCATAACTGGAGGATTATCCGGACCTGACAGAGGTAACGCTTAGTGCCACGTTCATCTCACTTTTCATTGACTTTTTCTATGTTGTGTTTTTTTATATGATTACTAGAAATTCATGGTGGTCATGTCTAATATTGGTGTGCTTGCAGACTGCAATTCGCAGGGGGGGGACCCAGAATGCTTGGGCCACCCTGCACTGCGGATTCCAGCCCTCAGCTGCCTAGTTGTACCTGGCTGGACACAAAAATTGGGCGAAGCCCACATTGTTTTTTAAAAAAATTATTTTATGAACCTTCTGATAATCTGCTGCTGTCTCCTGATGTGTGTCTGTGTTTGTCTGTGTATGAGAATGTGAGTGTGTGAGAGAATGTGTGTAAGAGAGAATGTGTGTGTGTGTGTGTGGTGTGTGTAAAAAGGGGGTAGACCAGGTTGGGGACATCAGTACAATAGGGGACCAGAATGGAGCACATTACTACACTATGAGGGCTAGGATGTGGATATTACTATAAAAGAGGTCCAGGATGGGGACATTTCTACAAAAGGGGATCAGGATGGGGACGTCACTACAAAAGGGGTCCCGGATGGGAAACGTTACTACAAAAAGGATCAGTATTGGGACATTACTACAAAAGGGGAATCAGGATGGGGACATCACTACAAAAGAGGACCAGGATGGGGGACGTTACTAAAAAAGGGATCAGTATAGGTGACATTACTACAATATGATGACCAAGATGGGGGCATTACTACTAGTGCGGCCGTTATGTGGTAATCGCGGCAGTTGCGTTTTTTTCACCGCAACTGCCACGATCAGCGATTACTGCTGATGTGAAACGGGCCTAAACCTTTCCCATTTTACGTCAATTAGGATTACCATAATTAATAATTAATAATATTTTCCAAATGCCAGAAAAGTGAGAGAGAGAATGTTTTAAGACATTTTTATTACTCTCTTCAAAGTCACAAGTTTACATGCACTAATGGTGGGTTTACACACACCAATCATTGTATCCAATCTCTGAACCAATCTCTGGTTGCAGTGAAATCATGGACACATAGTTCCATTTTGTGGCTGTGTACAACATGGAGCAATCTGTCCATGATTTCACTGCAACCAGAGATTGGTTCAGAGATTGGATACAATGATTGGTGTGTGTAAACCCACCATAAGATTACTATGCCTTTAAGCAATTTGGGACAGCCAATATGATGATGTCATGCATTTGGAAGCTTCTGATAGGTTTATTGCAACTTATGAGTTAATTAAAGCCAAATCTGGGAATGTGTTTTAATGCACACCTGAAACACACTGCTTCTTTGTGTAGCATTATGGGAAAGTCTAAAGAAATCAGCCAAGCTATGAGGAAGGGAATTCTGGACTTGTACAAGTCTCATTTATCCTTGGGTGCGATTTCAAGATACCTGAAGGTGCCTTGACCATTTGTACAAACAAATAAATTCAAGTACAAACAAGATTGGAATGTCCAGCCATCATACCATCCAGGAAGGAGACTGATCTGTGTCTCAGAGATGAATGTGCTTTGAACTGACATGTGCATATCAACCCAAGAACAAAAGCAAAAGACCGTGTAAAGATAATGGCAGAAGCTGGTAAGAGTACTGTATCAACATGGGCTGAAAAGCCACTCTGCCAGGAAGAAGTCATTACTCCAAAAGAAACATAAAAAAGTGAGATTTAGGCTGCATTCACACATTGCGTATTTTGCTGCACTTTTTTACGCGCGCTTTTCAAAATACGCAATGTGCCTTTTGTCTGCCAGCAAAGTGAATGTGAAATTCACTTTGCAGTGCAGACATTGCGCAAAAATACGCACTGCGTTTTCCGGGAGAAAGCCCAGCTCCGTAAACAATTGATATGTCAATTGTTTACGCAGCTGCTCCTGCGTATTCTCCCAGAGGGGAGGAAGAATCCTGCTTCTCCTCCCCTCTGTGACAGCTGTGGCCGCCCATTGGATTTCACAGTGTATTAATCTACACTGTGAAATCTAAATTAAACAAAAGCAAGTGAATGAAAAATAAAAAGGAATGAATACTTCACCTGTCCGACACCTTCTCCCGCTGTCCGGTGCCTTCTGCCGCTGTCCGGTCTCCGGTTCTAAGTGAGAGGTGTACTGACAGGACCTGTGGTGATGTCAGAGGGGCGTTCCCGGGACTCGCGGTCATGTGATACATATCACATGACCGCGAACAGCCAATCAGCGCTGGGAACGCCCCCTCTGACGTCACCACAGGTTCTGGCAGAACACATCTCACTTGGAACCGGAGATCGCACAGCGGGAGAAGGCGTCGGACATGTGAAGTATTCATTCTTTTTTATTTTACATACACTTGCCTCTGTTTTATTTAGATTTCACAGTGTGTATTAATACACTGTGAAATCTGATGGGGCTGTCACACATGTCACAGAGGGGAGGAGGAAGCAGGATTTTTCCTCCCCTCTGTGACATCACTGCGCTTTCTGGAGTAAAGAAAGCGCAGTGTGTGAAAGCCCCTGCGTATTTTGTTGCGCTTTTTTGCGCGGCCGAAAAACGTGGCAAAAAGCGCACGCAAAAAAGCGCAGCAAAATACGCAAATGTGTGAAGGCAGCCTATTATTTTTGAAAATGCACACATGAACAAAGACCTACATTTTTGGAGACATGTCCTGTGGTCTGACGAAACAAAAGTTGAACTGTTTTGCCATAATGATCATTGTCAAATTTTGAGGAAAAAGAGAGAAGCCTGGAAGCCTAAGAACATCATCCCAACTGTGAAACAGAGAAGGCAGCAACATGTTGTGGAGTTTAGGGTACCTTTACACGCGGCTACATTTCTAGGGTGGCTACAGGTAACTTACTGGTTGCAGTGAAATCATGGAGACAAGGTTCTATCTTGTTGCTGTGTACAAATGGAATAATCTCTCCATGATTTCACTGCAACCAGTAAGTTACCTGTTGTGCTGTTTCAATCCTGTTTTACAGTCTAATCTGTTATATTGATGCTTGTCTCTGCTGCCACCTGCTGGCCAGACCTCTCAATTCTTTCTGCCTTTCCTTGTCCAGCCTATGGGGGTGTGGCTCCTGCACGTGCTGTTGTCTCTTCCTGTTTTGCCCAGTCATTAGGAGACATCTTTACTGCAGAGAGTTCCATTCTCATAGAGCTGGAGAAGCAAAGTTTTTTGACCCACAAGTAGCGACTGCAGAGACAAGCTTCATGCAAGATTTCAATGCCATGTTTTGGATCATTCACCTTTGGAATAAACCAGCATTGTTTTCATCCTAACGTGTGTACGCTTATCTGAGACGCTGCTCCGGGTCCTGTCTGCCCCTCTTATTGGAAGTACAAAGGTAAGAAGGAACTCTCATCCTAGTATACAACCAGCATGCCTTTATCGCCTTTAAGTGGGAACAGAACAGTCAAAAAACTTTGATTGAAAGCTCCTAATAGTCAAAAAACTTTGCCTAAAAGCTCCTATCAGCTAGAAAACTGCCTTACAGCCCAACATCCAGCTATAGCCCTCCATGTGCCCTGTCCCTCTGTGCATTAATCTGCCCAGCAACAAGCCTTGTGTATCTGTCTGCCTGCAGCAGTGCACGTCTGGACAAGCTTGAGGGAAGCTCTCCCACCTGCACATCTTGTATTAGCTCTGCCTGTACTGTTATAAAGAACTGTTTTTATGCACCAGCGGTTTCCTTCTGGCCACATCGCCTCCATAAGCCTGCAGTACACTATACCTCATTACTGCACATCGGCGAACTGCGAACCCCAAGTTTCGTCAAAGCCACCTTGGGGATCCCATCCGGGAGTTCCCGCAGAGCCGCACAGCGATTTTCGGACCCCTATTCAAAAGTTGAGTTTTTTAAAGAGACAGTACACCTTTATTCAAAATGGCCGAAAAGGACCTCGGACAGGCTCCCACTGCTGAAACAGAGCAAATACAACCTGATACTGTCCACGATGAAGCCCAGGAGGCAGACCCCACGTCTCAAGCAGACCAAGTTACCCGACCAAAACGTTCTTACAAACCAACGGTAAAGGCAATTGAAAACTATCAGGCTATGAAAGATGAGCTAAGTGAACGCCTGGAAGAACAGTGGGAACGCGTCGCCTCTTACATGTCGAGACTTGAACCCTCGTCAGGCGACGCCGCAAGCTTACAATCTGTTATGGAACGGCTGAACGCCGCCCATGAAGGATACAAGAGACTGTCAACAAGGTACATTACCCTTCTAAGAGACTTTAATTCTGATGAATCTCTTTCAGACCTCAGTAAGGCGCTAGAGACGGACGAAGGGAGAGATGCCAAGGTCCGACACGCCATAAACAAGGCCGAACACCGCATCTCTCACCTGCAAGAAACCAGATCACACCGATCGACCTCATCTAAGCGTTCCTCTCGGGCATCCAGGTCATCATCCTCAAGAAGTTCAACCATGAGCGACAGGATACTAGAGGCCCGCATAATAGCAGAGGAATCCAGGGTGAGACGTTCTTTCACTGAGAGAGAAGCAGAAGAAAAAAGGACAGAAGCAAAGGCAGAAGCAAGGGCAGAGGAAAAAAGGGCAGAAGCAGAAGCAGAGGCTAAAAGGGCAGAAGCAGAAGCAAGGGCAGAAGCGGAGGCTCGAATACAGATCCTTCGGTCACAGATGGAAGAGGAGGTTGCGCTAGCTAAAGTAAGACTACTCGAGCAGGCATTGATCCAAGGTCTTGATCCAGCTAACTCGCCACCACTGGAAACGGATGATCCAGTCGATCGCACCAGAGACTATGTGCTAAACCGGGTACCTGTAGCGACCCCGGTTTACAGTACCATCCAAGTCAACGACGCCAAAACCCCCAACATACTTCAAAAGGTGCCAGTACCCTCGAAGGCGCCCGAGCTAATTAACGACAGTCGCCGAGAGATACCCTCTCAAACACAGTCACCACCACAAGATGGCAACCCAGCGTTTCCTGGCCCACCTTCACAGCTCAAGCGGTATTCGTCAGATTCTTCAAGGGCTAAACCACAGCTCAACCCTGCAGCAGCATCATTCTACCCGGAAACAGCTCATCCATTCACGCCAGGCGGCCCATACACCCCAGGGGCATCACGAGTCGTCGTGGCAACAAGTGGTGAGAAGTCGGACATGTCCGAGTTTGCCAGGTTCATGGTGAGCAGAGAGCTAATCAGTACTAGTCTTGTGAATTTTGATGATCGTGCAGAGAACTACAGGGCCTGGAAAGCAACCTTCAAGGCAGCCATCGCCAATCTCAACCTAACCGAAGAACAGGAACTCGACCTCCTGATCAAGTGGTTGGGCCCAGGCTCTTCAAGCCGTATCAAGAGCCTCAGAACCGTCTATGTAGGACAAGCAGAAGCAGGTCTCGCCGCCGCATGGCAAAGGCTGGAACGCACCTTTGGCAGCGCGGAAGCAATAGAGAAAGCCCTATTCAAGAGACTGCAGGATTTCTCAAAGATCAACCTTAAAGAAGTCCACAAGCTCCAAGACCTAAGTGATCTGCTCATGGAGCTGGAGCTCGCCAAAAGAGACCCTCGTCTGTCCGGGCTGTGCTATCTGGATTCAGCCCACGAAGTAAATCCAATCGTGGTGAAGCTGCCATACAGTCTGCAGGAGAAATGGGCAACGTCAGTCTCAAGGTACAAAAGAGTGAACGACGTCACCTTTCCCCCATTTATCCACTTCTGCAGATTCATTGACGAGCAGGCCCAGATGAGGAATGACCCCAGCCTCGACTTCCTAGTATCCAACACTTCGGCAGCTGCAGCAACTCCAGCATCAAGGTATGAAAGTGCTATACAAAAACCCAGAGACACTATGAGAGCTGTGAGTGTTAGAAAGACCGAACTACCATCACCCGCAATGCCCACAGACGAACAGAACACTGTCTCACCACGAGATAAGTCTTTCAATCGTGAATGTCCCATCCACAAAAAACCACACTCACTGACCAAGTGCAAGGGGTTTAGATCCAAAACCTTACAGGAGCGCAAGAAGATCCTCACTGAGCTTGGAATTTGCTTCAAATGCTGCGCATCACTTGAGCACATGGCCAAGGACTGTAAATCCACAGTCAAGTGTGGGGAGTGCCACAGCGAAAAGCACATTTCAGCCATGCATCCTACTCGGCTAGCTAGAGACACACCGGCTACAGTCGCCACCGCTCCCGCTCCAAGTTATGGCGGGGAGCCACAGAATCAGACTGACACCGCCACAACTGTTTCCTGCTCATGCTCAGAGGTATGTGGAGAGGGCCGAATGGAGAAATGTTGTGCCCGAATATGCCTCATCAAGGTTTATCCCGAGGGACGCCCAGAAAAGGCGATGAAGGTGTATGCCATCATAGACGACCAAAGCAACCGGTCCCTGGCAGGAACCAAATTCTTTGAAGCCTTCGGAATTAGTGGACCATCAGAACCCTACACCTTGAACACCTGCTCAGGCCGCATAGAGACTAACGGCAGAAGAGCCCGGGGATTCATTGCTTCTCCTATCAACGGGAAGACTGAAATACCTCTACCAACGCTCGTTGAATGTGACCAAATACCCAGCCACAGGAGTGAAATTCCTACCCCAGAAGCTGCACTTCATCAGCCACACCTGAAACACCTCGCGAGCGTTATCCCACCTATAGATAACAACGCGGACATTCTACTCCTGCTCGGCAGAGACAACCTGAGGGTACACAAGGTGCGACAACAGTGCAATGGACCCGACTATGCACCATACGCCCAGAGACTGGACTTGGGATGGGTAGTCATAGGAAATGTGTGTGTTGATCGATCAGAAATCGACTCCTTCAGGACCTACGTGCACGGAGATGGGCGCACAACCTGCCTAAGACCATTTCCTCATCACCATGAAGTGAAGGAGAAGCCCCCAGACTCAATACAGCTACCCGATGTCGCTTCTTCCCTGCGTACCGACAACTTAGGAAGATCAGTCTTTCACGCAACCTATGGTCTGCGAAGAACCGCGTCAGAGGGAGAGCCTGAGTATGGCACAGACGCAAGAGACTTTGTTGAAAAAGACTTTTACTTAGATGACGGGCTCAAATCATCACCCACCGAGGAAGCAGCCATTGATTTGCTCAAAAGGACCCAAGGTCCAGAGTTCCTGCTGAGACAGTCGGAGGAAGCTGTCCAGGAAAACTTCAGCATCTTAGATCCAGATAACGATCCAGATGTCCGAACTGAAGTCAGCACCCTGGCCACCAGTGCAGAGGAAGGTTCCAACCTCGGCTGCCAACGTTTTGAACGTTTCTCCAGCTGGACAAGACTCGTCCGGACTGTCGCCAGGTTAGTGCACATCGCCAGATGCTATTGTACAGACCTAAAAAACAGAGACTGTCATCGCTGGCATGTGCGCCACAAAACCCCTTTCTGCTGAGGACATCTCCCATGGTGAGTCCCTCATAATACGCCACCTCCAACAGAGCGAATTCGCCACCGAATGGAACTGTTTACACAACAAACAGCAGATTCCACTAAGAAGCCCTCTAGCCAATCTAAACCCGATTATGGACAGTTTTGGCTTACTTAGAGTCGGCGGTCGTTTAAATCAGGCTCGTTTCGGAGTCGCAGAACAAAATCCTCTCATCATTCCCAACAAACACCACGTTACAGTCTTGCTGATCCGACATCACCATGAAAGGACTGAACACCAAGGCAGACAGATCACAGAGGGCGCCGTACGGTCGGCAGGCCTTTGGATCATTGGAATGAAGAGACGTGTAGCACAAATACTCCATGATTGTGTGCATTGTCGCAAAACGAGAGGAAGGCAACTGTGCCAACAAATGGCTGATCTGCCTGCAGACAGACTTTCTATGGAACCACCTTTCACCTACGTGGGCCTAGACGTGTTCGGACCATGGATGGTATCTTCACGCAGAACGCGTAGCAGCCGAGCAGACAATAAGCGGTGGGCTGTGCTATTCACCTGCATGAGTGTTCGAGCCGTTCACATTGAGGTGTTAGAATCCATGGATACTTCCTGCCTGATCAATGCCTTAAAGAGGTTCTTTGCCATTAGAGGACCAGTAAAGCAGCTGAGGTCCGACCGTGGCAGCAACTTCGTCGGTGCATGTAGAGAGCTGAACATCGACACCAAGCCAATCCAAGACCAGCTAGCAGACAAGGGTTGCACCTGGATCTTCAATTCTCCTCACAGTTCTCACATGGGGGCTCCTGGGAGAGGATGATAGGGATCTCACGCAACATCCTGAACTCCATGCTAAAGGACGTTAACTCCTCAAGACTCACGCACGAGACTCTAGTCACTCTTTTAGCCGAAGTCTCAGCCATCATCAATTCGAGACCCCTCGTGCCCGTGACAATGGATCCAGAGGTACCAACCATGCTGACTCCCACCATCCTTCTTACTCAAAAAATTGACAACGCGGTAATTCCCAGCGGAGACTTCACTCACGCCAACACCTACCAAAGACACTGGAAACGAGTCCAATATTTGGCCGACTACTTCTGGAATCGATGGAGAAAGGAATAACTCACCGTTCTTCAAGGAAGAAGGAAGTGGCGACATCCCAAGCCAAATATCAAGGAAGGGGACCTGGTCCTTATGAAAGATCAGACCACCCAAAGAACTGACTGGCCTCTGGGACTTGTTACTAAGACACTACCTAGCCAGGACGGCAATGTACGGAAGGTGGAGCTAAGGGTCTTCAGGAAAGGTGAGACGAAGACCTTTGCAAGGCCGATCCACGAACTCATTCTGCTGTTGCCCGGAGAGAGCGCCACTACGGGATGAACGCTTCCGGACCTGAACTTTAGCCGTTTTCTTCTCATTTTGGTTTTGAATTTGAATTGTTGTATTTAACATGCCCTTCGTTTAGGTATTGTTATGGACTAATAGTGGAATCCCCAAAGTGAATTCCAGACGGGGAGTGTGCTGTTTCAATCCTGTTTTACAGTCTAATCTGTTATATTGATGCTTGTCTCTGCTGCCACCTGCTGGCCAGACCTCTCAATTCTTTCTGCCTTTCCTTGTCCAGCCTATGGGGGTGTGGCTCCTGCACGTGCTGTTGTCTCTTCCTGTTTTGCCCAGTCATTAGGAGACATCTTTACTGCAGAGAGTTCCATTCTCATAGAGCTGGAGAAGCAAAGTTTTTTGACCCACAAGTAGCGACTGCAGAGACAAGCTTCATGCAAGATTTCAATGCCATGTTTTGGATCATTCACCTATGGAATAAACCAGCATTGTTTTCATCCTAACGTGTGTACGCTTATCTGAGACGCTGCTCCGGGTCCTGTCTGCCCCTCTTATTGGAAGTACAAAGGTAAGAAGGAACTCTCATCCTAGTATACAACCAGCATGCCTTTATCGCCTTTAAGTGGGAACAGAACACCTGTAGCCACCCTAGAAATGTAGCCGCGTGTAAAGGTACCCTTAGTGATGAGCGCGTATACTCATTACTATTCACTACTTGCATGAATAGTACGGTATTCATGATACTCGGTACTCTTTTAAGTCTAGCCCAGTGAAAGCGGACAGCTGTGAGCTGCCACCCTTAGGTGTGTAATTTAACGTTGGCTGGCAACAAAAAAAATTCTTGGACTCCACCCTATTTTCAATTGTCGGCCAAGGTAAAACTAGGCACCTGAGGGCTGGTATTCTTATGGGTGAGGGCCCATTGTTTTAGGGGCCCCCATGCTAAAAAATAGCAACCCTCAGCTGCCTTTGAAAATAGGGTGCCATTTCGAGGTACTTTCCCAGGCTCTTTCAGCGGCCCTGGTGATGGTGGCATGCTGGGTAATAAGCGGTTAACACCAGCTTTGTCAGGCCAAGTTAGATCCGGGCATTAAGAATCTTAAATAAATAGTATAAAAGACACAGCACAGAGAAAAATTATTTTATTAATAAAAAACACAGAAACACTTAGTGACTACACCTTTATTATCCCCTCCTATGAGAAATAAATACACAGACACACGTAGAGACGCCATCTTTATTACCCCCTCACAGCCCTTCACGATCCTGGTCTTCTGTTTTCTCTCTTCTGTCTTCTTCAACTGTTTATTTATTTATAATTAAAAAAAATTATTTGTATGATGTCTTTTTTTAACCCTTTATTGGAAATTTGTAATGCTGAGTTTAACTTGGCCTGACATTAAGAAACTCAAAGCTTAATACCAGCTGGTAAAACAAAGTTGGTATTATCCCCTTATTACTCAGCATGCCACCTACCATCAGGGCCACTAGAACAGCCTTGTAAAGCTCCTGGAAATGGTGCTTCTTATAAATGTGCCATTTTCAAGGGCGGTTGTGGGCTGCTATTCCTTGGTATGGGGGCCCTTAAATCAATGGGCCCTCACCCCACTAAGAATACCAGTCCTCAGCTGCCTAGTTTTACCTTGGCTGGCAATTAAAAATAAGGCAGAACCCACGCATTTGTTATGACAGCCAAGGTAAAATTAGGCAGCTGAGGGTGGCAGCTCACAGCTACTGGCTTTCATCGAGCTATACTTCAGTATATGATGGCAGCTTGGTTGCGATACACTAATGTGTATGGCAAACAAGCAAAATCACTGTCCAGTTTGTGGAAATGCACTCTGACTACAATAGGCAATCACAGAGGATCTTACAGACAAACAAGCCAATCACAGATGTTCATACTCTGACAGTGCAGTGAATATGCAAGTAGCTTAATAGGCGACTCTGGAAGTGATTTAGTGGGAGACTGAGCTGACCTTGAAGTGATTCAGCAGGAGCGCGGAAGACGGAGGCCCAGGGAGCAGCAGCAGGAGACTGACCCAATTTACCTGTTCTTCTATCTATCTAGCTATCTATCGAAAAAAAAAAAACAGACAGCACTTCCTTAAACTCTTCAGCCCATGTGCAAATCTATATAGCTGAATTATATATACATCAAAATGATAGCAGTACACTGGTTAAGCCAATATATGCATACAATGATGTTTCAAGATGTTACTTTGAGAAAAAATAAAAAATAAAACATTTTCTCAAAAAAACTGAGGCAATTTTTTTTTTATGGTCCTTAGCGCATGCATTGGCCAATACATGCCTGCCCTTCAGCCACTCCACGGTGACCATAATTCTTGCATAAGACTTGCACTCCTGCCTCCCTACCATAGGGTCCAACTGAAGAGGTATGCCTCCTGCTACTACCCATTGCACTAGAGACCCCAAGGGTACAAGTGAGGCTTTTAGTGTAGACAGGGACCCTATATTGGCCAATGCATGCGCTAAGAACCATAAAAAATAAAAACTAATTTGATCTGAGTTTTTTTGAAAAAACATTTTAGTTTTTAGTTTTTATCAAAGTAACATCTTGAAACATCATTATCTGCATGTATTGGCTTAACCAGTGTGCTGCTATCATTTTGATGTACTGTATATACTCGTGTATAAGCCGACCCGTGCATAAGCCGACCCCCCAACTTTTGCCCCCAAAACCTGGGAAAACCTATTGACTCGTGTATAAGCCGAGGGTGGACCCCAGCACAGGTATACAGCCCCCAGCAGTGTGGTATACAGCAGCCCCAGAGGTATATACAGCAGCCCCAGTGGTAGTATACAGCAGCAGCCCCAGTGGTATATACAGCAGCAGCCCCAGTAGTTAGTATACAGCAGCCCCAGAGGTATATGCAGCAGACCCAGTGGTAGTATACAGCAGCCCCGAGGTGTATACAGCAGCCCCAGTGGTAGTATACAGCAGCCCCAGTGGTATAAATAGCCTCAGTGGTAGTATACAGCAGCCCCAGAGGTATATACAGCCCCAGTGGTAGTATACAGAAGCCCCAGAGGTATATACAGCCCCAGTGGTAGTATACAGCAGCCCCAGTGGTATATACAGCCCCAGTTGTAGTATACAGCAGCCCCAGTGGTATATACAGCCCCAGTGGTGTATACAGCCCCAGTGGTAGTATACAGCAGCCCCAGTGGTATATACAGCCCCAGTGGTAGTATACAGCAGCCCCAGAGGTATATACAGCCCCAGTGGTAGTATACAGCAGCCCCAGTGGTATATACAGCCCCAGTGGTAGTATACAGCAGCCCCAGTGGTATATACAGCCCCAGTGATGGTATACAGCAGCCCCAGTGGTATATACAGCCCCAGTGGTAGTATACAGGAGCCCCAGTGGTATATACATCCCCAGTGGTAGTATACAGCAGCCCCAGTGGTATATACAGCCCCAGTGGTAGTATACAGCAGCCCCAGTGGTATATACAACCCCAGTGGTAGTATACAGCAGCCCCAGTGGTATATACAGCCCCAGTGGTAGTATACAGCAGCCCCAGTGGTATATACAGCCCCAGTGGTAGTATACAGCAGCCCCAGAGGTATATACAGCCCCAGTGGTAGTATACAGCAGCCCCAGTGGTATATACAGCCCCAGTGGTAGTATACAGCAGCCCCAGAGGTATATACAGCCCCAGTGGTATATACAGCCCCAGTGGTAGTATACAGCAGCCCCCAGGGGTATATAGCAGCCCCCAAATGCTGGCACTCGCCCCCCTTGTAAGGGCCCCCCCCCCCCCCGCTGCTTATCTTACCATCCCGGTCTTCTGCTCAGCGCCGCTCCTCGGTGCTCCGTTCTTCATGCTCCGTCCTCACTGCATCCGGGATCCCCGGCCGTCGCGCGATGACGTCATATGCCTGCGATGGCCGGAGATCCCGGATGTAGCAGGACGGGAGCAGCGAGGACGGAGCACCGAGGAGCGGCGCTGTGCAGAAGACCGGGATGGTAAGATACGCAGCGGGGGGTGGCCCTTACAAGGGGGGCAAGTGCCAGCATTTGGAGGCACATATGCACTGCTTCCCCCTGCCGCTGATTGACAGGGGGAAGCAGTGCATATATAATGAGCGCCGGGCCCCGACTACCGTATTGACCCGTGTATAAGCCGAGGGGGAGACTTTTCAGCCCAAATTTTGGGCTGAAAAACTCGGCTTATACACGAGAATATACGGTATATCTATCTATCTATCTATCTATCTATCTATCTTCACTAGGTTCTGTCACCGCTGTATGGCAGAACATTACGCAGACTGTCTATATGTCTGCCTACTGTTCCCATGCAGTTTGAGCACTGTTTCAGTCTTTTTACAGCCCTCCCAGACCTCTTTGTAGAGTCCAGCAGAAAATTACTCACATTTCCCATTAATTTGCATTGTACTCGCTATTCGGAATGGGTGGTGACCATGGCGGCCATTTTGAAATTGGCCATTTTGGATCCAACTTTATTTCATTCAATGGAAAGAGGGTCTTGTGACACATCAACTTAATTGAGAATTTCATAAGAAAAACAATGGTGTGCTTGGTTTTAATGTAACTTTATTCTTTCATGAGTTATTTACAAGTTTATGACCACTTATAAAAATGTGTTTAAAGTGCAGCCCATTGTTTGGATTGTCAATCAACCCTCTTCTCCCACTCTTGACACACTGATAGCACATTCAGACGAAATAGCAAGCACGGCCTTCCAGTATCCATTTTTTCAGATGCTGCACATCTCGTATCTTTCCTCAGCAGCAGTTAACAAACAAAAAACCACCGCTATTGGTCTGACACTAACCCACAG